>JADDOH010009768.1:0-68351 GCA_016648135.1 Agrypnia vestita
AGTATTTTTTTATTATTTGAAGACCCCATGGCAAGAAGTTGTTAACTAACATTCAAGTCATTTTGAGATAATTGGACATTTGCATATCGCCTTTGAAAAATATGTTTTATTGCTAATTCAAGATTAATTTTTATTGATTTATATCACTAAAATATCAAAAAAGTATTTAGAATGTAAAAAAACACATTTATACACAAAAAAAATAAAAATATACTAATTTTCCCTAAAAAAATGTAGTTAACAACCATTTTTTACCAAACCAAAATTACAAAATACCTGGCATGTAAATTAATAACACAAAACATGGTATGTACCATTTAAAATTATCGAAAAATAATAAATAAGTACATATTATAATAGTCTTCACATAAAAACAAATATATGACAGTACTGCCGGAGTAAAACTTATAGTAACCATAAATATTCCAATCAAATTAAAAGGCGTGTTAATTTCAGAATGATGGCATGAACATGTTATTATTGAAGATAACATGTTCTTCCCATTAGTAACTGATTGGATTGTTATGAAAAAGTGTAGTTAACATGTTCATCCCTATGATTTGAACGTGTTCGTGATTTGCCTTTTCTTCGTTACAGATGAACGGTGTGACTCACTTCTTAGATCTGTCCCACGTGTACGGGTCCCACCCTGACACGCTGGGGCCGCTGAGGGAGTGGTCCGGAGGGAGGCTGAAGATGTTCACTGATTTCGGTAGGGACCTCCTTCCTCTCAGCGAGGACAAGAATGACTGCATCACTATGGAAAGAGGATCTGCGTGCTTTAAATCTGGTTTGTTCCTGTACTGTTTTTCAGGTTTCGACTGGATGTAAACACCGTCGTACAAAAGTGATAAGAAATATCTTCACAAAATACTTACCTCACCTTAAGTTCCAAGCTCTGTACACTTTATTGTCTATAATTAGTTAAAAAAAGAAAACTGCTGTAAGAAATAACATGGCTTTTGCAGATTTCGAGATCTTTTGCCTAAATTTTGAGCAGTTTACTAACTCTGCTATGAATTAATTATATTTACTTGTAATAAATTGGCCAAATGATCTCTTTATATCACGAAAGTAAGCCGTTAGATAACTTGTACACGAAAAATAAATAAAAATTATTGAAAAAATGTTTTAGTCAAATTGTGAAATATTTTCGTTTTGAACTAGTTTTTAATTTCCATTATTTCATCTAGCGAAAATCTCAATTCTTATTACCTAGTAATATTACTATAAGTAAATATATAACTCCGGTAAAAATTACAACACAAATCTATATTTTTAAATATAACAATTGACTTAAAGACTAAACTAGAATGAACACGAAAGAAAATACAGAAAAATATAATAGTTTTGATGTACTTATTCCATAGCAGATGTCATTCTTTTTTTTCTTCTTTCTTCTATATCCCTGTATATTCATATCCATATCTAAAAAATCCCTATGAATATTTTCATAATCGTATCATTGTCAGTCAGAAAAAAATAAATCAATGGTGATCTGGCAATATATGCTCTATTTTTTTCAATTTTTTTAAAACTGCGTTGTGAATGGGAATTGTGATCCCGGGATCCCTATTCATAACCAATTAAAAAAAAATTAAAAATAAGATAGTACACATTGCCAAATTACCATCGATTTATGGTTTCATCTTTAGTGTCTCGTGGAACTACAGTCACAATACGACACCTACATAAAATATTTTTGAAAATATAATATCTTGATGATGTTTCGGCTATAGTCAAGAATACAACCGAACTTGAATTTTGATGAAAGAAAAATTGTTTCTGGTGTAATATAGGGTCCTGATTACATAAATGAAGTCAAATTTTCCCGCTTGCTGGTTTAAAAGCAGTTATTTCAAGTTTAAAAATGATACATTTTGACACTTCACGCCATAGATGCATATACAAAATATATGTTTCTGCTGTTTTATTCATAGAAATTGACAAATCACGTTTATCATAAGTGGGCCCATTCATTATCAAACTGTCAACTATACGATCCTGCATTACGCCCCGCCCCGTGCAATATAATGTATGCCCCACATTACCTAAGAAAATATCATTGCAAATTTGAATCCGTTTTTAACACAAAATTGGCCTATTCTCTACCGGACACGTCGCCTACACTTATTTCCATTTTTAATACAAAATTGGCCTTTTCCCTACCTGATACAACATCTAGACTTAACATTAATTTTCTGTGGTTTCTTGTTTTATTATATGGGCGTCTATAGCGTGAAGAGTCAAAATGTATCATTTTTAAACTTGAAATAACTGCTTTTAAACCAGCAAGCGGGAAAATTTGACTTCATTTATGTAATCAGGACCCTATATTACACCAGAAACAATTTTTCTTTCATCAAAATTCAAGTTCGGTTGTATTCTTGACTTATTCCGATGTTTCTTAATTTTATTATTTTTCTAGGAGACGGACATGCCAATCAAATGATATCTCTGGTAGCGGTGCACATGGTGTTCACCAGGGAACACAACAGAGTGGCGGGAATACTCTGCGAACTCAATCCCCATTGGTCAGATCAATTGGTTTTCTTGGAAGCGAGAAAAATTGTCATCGCGGAGTTTCAGCACATTATTTACAATGAGTATCTGCCGCTTGTTCTTGGTGAATATCTGATTTGTTTAATTATTTTTAACTATAAATTAACTTAAAACCAAATTAATTAATCAATTCGAAAGACATACAGAAAAATCTAATTCACGAAAAAATATAAGGTTACTACTGGGATTCGAACCCGGGTCACCTCCTTTCCGGGGCCGGTGCTCTGACCACTGAGCTGTAGCAACCCTCTATGTTTCCGTGAATATATCGACCTTATTTTATATGTAGTTCTTATTTTTATTAATTAATTAATTTTTATTTTTGTCCATATAGCAATCCACTTTTTTGAATATATATAATATCTTCTTGAATATATATAATATCTGTTGTATAAATGTATATCCAAATAAAATGAATTATTCAATTAATTCTGGCTTTCATCTAGCGGTGGCATTTGCAAAGTAATTTCAAATACCGTATCAAAAAAGTGGATTGCTCTATGGACAAAAATAAAGCAATTAATAAAAATAAGAACTACATAAAAGGTCGATATATTCACGGAAATATAGAGGGTTGCTATAACTTAGTGGTCAGAGCACCGGCCCCGGAAAGGAGGTGACCTGGGTTCGAATCCCAGTAGTAACCTAATATTCTTTCGTGAATTAGATTTTTCTGTTTGTCTTTCTAATTGATTAATTAATTTGGTTTTAACCAAAAGGTTTTTTAAGAACTTTGTTCTGAAAAATTACAACTTCACAAATATGAATGTGTTCTTGAATATATATAAATTAACTTATTCATGGCGACTAAAATATGACTGAATTCAACAAAATTTGATCCATACCAACACACTAGCGAAGGGAAAAACTACATTTCAAAATGAAGAATACAACACACACACGTTCACCAGTTTGAAGACTACAAAGTGTACACTGCAATTGTAGTAAAAACTACTTGAAGTGAAGTAATTGTAGTACTACGAAATGAAGTGAAGTAATGAAATGAAGTAATTGTAGTATTAATGAAGTGGAGTGTAATGAAATAAAGTACTGAAGTAATGTAGTACTAGTGAGTTAATATTTTCTTTCTCCAAAGTAACATTTGGCGACCTAAAAAAAAATGGTCGCCAGCCAGATTTCTTCATTCCATTCCAAAAATTTTTCAAATCATGGGGGGGGGGGGGTTGTTACAGTTTCCAGAGATTTCTTCGTTTAGCTACATCAACTTCTCAAAAATTAAGTATGTTTCTCATAATTTCGATAATTTTGAAGTATATGTACTTTGTAGTGTTCGCTTTGAAATGAAGTGTACTATTTGAAGTTTATACATTCAATAACTTTGGTGTTTGTAGTTTGTAGTGTGCACTACACTTCAAAACGTGCAAAGTGTGCACTTCAATGTAATGTAGTACTACATTGTAGTAGTGAGTACAGAGCGGACCCATCACTACAACACACCCCAGAAGAAAATCATGTTGACAGTTGTGAAAGGCAACCCCAATGTTTCATGTAATAGGCATGATGACAGATTTTGAAATAACATTCTATATTGTAGGTACACGTCTACTATTACCAAAAATAACATTATTTCAGTAATAAACTAAGTTTTTACGCAAATAATTGCATTTTCATCTACATTTCGTCTACGTGACGTCAAGCCCCAGTAAAAATTGCATTGTATCTATGGCAACGGTTGAAAGGCACGGTGATGGGTACCGAGGCGTGGCGTCATACGCTCTGACCGGCGTTTCAGTTAAAATGGCGGATTGACAATTTTATACTTTGATTTTATTGAAAATCTTATTAATCTCAATGTGTATATTAAAACTGGATCATTTTATAGAATCCTTTCAAAATATTTTCTTCTCTAAAATCACTTCTTCTTTAAATTTTTCATACTGTCATCTTGCCTATTCTGTGGATGAAAGAAACAACCCAATGAGTAAAAAATGCAGGTTTTCACGAGATCCAAAACAAAATATAATAATTTTTGCACCATTAGTTTTTTTGCATAAAAACGTTGAACGAAGTCGACTGATGTCATTGTTTTTTGCCAAAGTTTTCAAATAATTAATCATATCATTTGTCCTTTATCAAAAAAATTAAAAAATATTCGTATTTTATTTCATTTTCCTGACTCATCCAATTTTTCCTTGCTAGATACGTATCTAAAGAACGACTTTGAACACTTAACTCAAAACCCGATTTTGTTGACTCGTTCGGTTGTTCCTTTCCCCCACAGAATTAATCTAGGACTTTGTTCTGGAGTCCTTGAATTAATTGAATGCAATTATAGCGCAAATATGTCCTGTCAACGAAGGTATTTTATTTCTGTAGGTTACAATGCAATGGAAGAATTTGGACTGAGCCCTCGGCATGGATTTTCACTTGACTACGACATGCAAACGAATCCAAGTCTCACGAATGAGTTTAGCGTTGCTGCCTTTCGTTTTGGACACTCAACAGTCGATGGGAAACTTAAGTGAGTAATTTTTGCTGCTTGTCTACTTGTCGTCTTGTCTGCTTTGCTGACGAAAAAACTTTGGATCGATTTTTAACCCTTTTCCCGTGATCCAATCGAGCTGAAACTTTGCAAGCAGACTCGCGGCGACGATCAAGAAGGTCTGTCAAATTTTCGTTAAAAAAATTAATTAATTTTTTGGATTTTTCAAAATTTGAATGGTTTTTCCATACAAATTATTAAGTTGTATGAAAATATTTCAATGCAGTAGACGCGAAACCTGATTATAGTATAATTTTGGATTTTTGGAAAATTTTTATTATTCCAGCCCAGCACGTAGGTTAAGCGCCAAACGAGTTTCCACTAGTAATGAGAAAGGGAGTATAGTAAAAACTTGGTTTTTATGGGTTATTTTTTTTTAATTCTATATTTATGTTTATGTTACTTTATTTAGCGCCATTTTTGCGTAAGAGATGCTTCAAGGGCGCTTTACAGGTGCGACATCCCGAAAAAATGAGTTTTTAGGCTCTTCTTGAAGAGTTCCTAGTTCTCCATAGATCGCAGCACTGGAGGCAGCTGATTCCACATAGCTGGGCCCGCAAAGCTGAAAGCACGTTCCGCAAACTTGGTGGCTCCAGGTCTCCTTGGTACTACCAGCCTGCAGAGTGCCTCCGATTCAGCTGACCGCAGTGTGAGCCGTCTTCCAGTGATATTGTCCGGGATACAGAGGTCGATCGAATATTGCGGTGCTTTTCTTTGAAGACTTTTGTCCACCATCAGAGAGAGTTTGAAATTTATCCGCTCTGGCAGGCGAAGCCAATGTAGCTGCTTCAGCATTGAGGATATCCGCAAGAACTTTGATGCCTTGAATATAAGCCTCGTCGCAGCTTTCATCACTGACTGAAGTCTATCGAGCTGGGTCCTACTAGCTGAGTTTACTAGAGCTCTCATATTGACTCTTTTCTTAACATTTTACATGCGCGTAATTTCTGCATTCATGGGTCATTTTCTTTTTACTCTCTTTCTTTTTACTCGTAGCGTCTGCTTGTCTGCCGAAAAAAATTTGGATCGATTTTTAACCCTTTTCCCGTGATCCTATCGAACTGAAACTTTGCAGGCAGACTCGTGGCGACGATAAAAATGATCTAACAAATTTTCGTTTAAAATAAAATTAATTATAGTATAATTTTGGATTTTTCGAAATTTTAACGATTTTTTCAAATTGGAACCATACAAATGAAAAAGGAACCCGATGCGTGGAGATGGTGCGAAACCTGTTTCAACTAGTCTGACTTAAGCCATGGACTCAGACGGTTTCGCTGACGCTATGCCCCCCTATATCAATTATTACGTTTTCAATATTCTATAAATTTTAAGGAAGAAAAGGGATAGCCCGTGCATCTTTTAATAAGATTATAAGTCTAATAGGTTCGAAATGTGTTAGGGATACCCTGGACTGCAACGACTAGTAATATTGATGTTTTACGCAGAGCAAATACAAGCAGACAGTTACATGTTGATAGAATATCAAATTGGAAACAATACAAACGAAAAAGGGAGTATAATAAAAACTTGTTTTTTTGGGTTAGTTTAATTGATCGTATTATTATGAGAAGGTATGATCAAACCTATATTATTAAACAAAACAAAAATTAACATTTTAAAATACCACCACGTCACGTTAATGGACAGGGACAGTTTAACTACAACAAAAAAGAGAATGACCATATCAACCAAAAAAAGTGTCAATGAACAAAACATTTCGATTTTTTATTATATTGGCTAAAAAAAATCATGCACTCATGTCAAGTGACAGTTGTTTGAAACAATAACAAAACCATCGATGTTCCAGAACGGCCTAGCGTAATCTATGGCTTTCGGGAAGCATCGAGAAACATCTATAAAAGCCTTGAAGCCACGAGAGAGTTCTCCTAAATACTGGAAACCTCTGGAGGGTTCGGTATCGGCGTTAGCCGGATATAAATAAGACGCGCCCAGGAGTAGAGTGGTTGTTGTTTTCAGCGCGCTTGACAGCGATAATAGAAGTGAAGGCAGCCGCGAGCTGCGGACCAGGGTGGCAATTCGACAGCGAATAATCTGCAAATTTCTTAAAAAGCGTAGCGAAATAAACCGAAGCGCATAATACGTACGGATCATACAAACAGTCATATATCATTTTAGAATAGATAGAACATGATTATTCAAATTGCCGATAGAGCATTTTTTCACATATATTTTTTATGAGAACCTACACATTCAATGTATGCAGATTATTATCTAAATTATGAATCGAAAATGTTGAAGCAAAAATGTTCTAATATTAATAGTCATAGAGATAAGCGACTTCAAAGTTTACATTTATTTTTAATTTATTTAGTTTAATTAATGTATATTATAGATATCTCACAGAGACGAAACTGTAATTATTTTGGGAAAGTAGGTATATAGAAGTCATTTGGGTGTACATAGGACTTATGACCTATCTTTATGGTTGGCTTAAGTGATCACTTTACACAATTGTAACATTCGCCATTTCCACCCATGATAGAATATACCATGCTTATTCATTTTTTGGAAGTTGTATATATGTTCAAATTGCGTGGAAAGCTTTCACATATGAGTTGTAAGCGCCTTTCCATGCGGCCTGTAATAATAATAAATACAGTTTCGTCTCTGTGAGATATCTATAATATACATTAATTGATTAATAATGTCTCTGTGACATAAATCCAGCACTGTTCTGAAAAATTTGAACAAACTCAAAATATTCTATTTAGTTTTACTTTCCGTGTGATCAAAACAGAATTTTCGTTAAAGTATTTTTCAAATACCCACGCTACGATTAACTTTTGATAATGCTTTATAGAAGAACTAGTACCAAATTCAATATTAATTCGTCTTCGTCTTAACAAATGTATAATTTAATAAGCTAATATAATTAAATAAATTTCTTACTAAGAAATTGGATAATAGTATTATAAATAAGACATTTAAGATATATTATAGATGTTCTAGTGAATAGTGAATAAAGTGATAAAGTGTCTATTTACGAGTGATAAATTTACGAAATATTTTAATTTATATAATAGCGTTAAGTGGAATTGTGTTATGTGACTTTGTACTTTGACTTTGTTTGGTTAATTAATTAATCAGCTATTAATAAATCTGTTATTAAATTCCAGCAAAATTAATTCCTCCCGAAGCAATTTTTTAAATGTATATTCTTTCAGGATTCCTAAAGGAATAGAGATTGATGAAGTGATTTTGATTCCCGAGGTCATGTTTCATCCAGCGCGGATGAGAGTCCGCGAGTTCTACGACCGACTTCTCATTGGATTAACTTCTCAACCGATGCAAGAAACTGACCCATCTGTTACTGTTCAGGCAAGATCTTTTTACTCCCTTTATATTAACTCGTGGCGTCTGCTTGCTTGCTTGCGACCCTTTTCCCGTGATCCAATCGAGCTGAAACTTGGGAAGTAGACTCGTGGCGACGATCAAGAAGATCTTTCAAATTTTCGTTAAAAAAAATTAATAATTATAGTATAATTTTGGATTTTTATAAATTTTAATGGTTTTTTCAAATTGGAATCATTACCAAAGTTTGATTACTAGCAACGGCGGCCCGATAACGTCGCGGAATATTTTCTAAATTTGAATTACTCCGTCGGTATACATAATAGGTACTTCACTACGAATGTCGAAAATCTAAATTGACTGACAAATGTTTTTAGAATTTAATCTTCAAAGCATGAAGTGTCTTATCAAAGCTCAAAACATCTGACATTTTGGAAATATATTAAATTACTGTAAGTTAAGTGTTATGTTATATGTTTTAATTCGTCTTTAATTGTTGTTATATTTTACAAAGAAAGGGAGTATAATAAAAACTTGGTTTTTATAGGTTACTTTTTCAGTATTTAAGACCTGTTGCTTCACGGTCTGACCGCGGCTAATATTGATTGATGATTTTTTGGACGAAAATGTTGGAAAATGTGAATAAACTTTCTGGTACAAAATCACCCTTAAGTATTGCCAAATCGGAATCGATTTGACGAGAGAACTTTCTTGTTCATTTATTTATTTACCTACCATATTTTACAAAATCAAATATTTTCATTGTTTAATTTTATTTAGGCACGTTTATTTATACAATAAGAAATATATAATCGAGAGAAGAATATATAATAAGAACAATATTACAGCTTTTTTAAATATAATATAATAGAACTCTATAGATAAATTATTCATTTTATATTTAACTCTTAACACACAGTTATATACAGAAAAGACTTAAAATATATAATATATTTGATTATTTTGGCACAAACATATCAGAGAAACTACAGTAAATTATATTATTGATGAAATCGGCTTTAACTTTATAGAGATTATTCATGGTGATCCTCAAAATGGATGGAATTAAACTATTTGCTACTACACTTACTGGAGATTAATTTAATTATATATTATACTACCCGAGTCTCGAGAGTAACAGAACTTAATAAGAGAAAGTATTCAATTTATGAAATTATCGAGTATTACCTACAATACAAGCTATCGTCCTTGTTATAGTTGTTATTCTCGGATATTACGTTTTTCTTCAATCATTATCATATTTCATTCTTACTTTTATACTTGATTTGGAAAATTAACTAAAAAAACTACCTGTCTCAACACAGATTATTCTAGTGATACATGCACTGTACAATGCCAAATATTATTGTATTAATATTAAAATAAAACACAAATTACTTTGCTTTCACCACTTTATTAGATTAAAAAATTTACATTAATTATTATGGGTCATTTGGACAATGTGTAATTAACACCTCGAACCCCCCCCTCCTCTCACCTACCCCCTCAACCACCCCTTCACCACAACACATTTGCTTTTAAAGATCGTTAGTACACAATAATCCTGAGGAAGAGAACATTGTTCTCGAAACATGTAGATTTTTTAATCTAATAAAGTGGTGAAAACAAAGTAATTTGTGTTTTATTTTAATAATAATGTCACCACAAAGTTCAAGCCTTCATACAGAAGAAGAAAAAATATTCTTCGAACAGTTTTTGTATTAATTCGTAAGATAATAACGTTAAATACATGCAGTACCTTTGAAGTTTTTTTGCACAATTTAAATCCAAGTGGGAACGTCGTTTATCTACTTTCATTCTTGTTAATATTTACAGTTAACCCAATTGTCTAAATTATGTAATTATGATAATATTTACACTTGACCCAATTGTCTAAATTATGTAATTATATTAATATTTACAGTGGACCTAATAGGCATGATGACAGTATTAAAGAATTAAAAAATAAGTGAGAATTAGAGAAGAAAACATTTTGAAAGGATTCTATAAAATTATCCAGTTTTAACATACCCATTGAGATTAATAAGATTTTCAATAAAATAAAAGTATAAAATTCAGCATTCGGCCATTTTAACTGAAACACCGATCAGACCACCAAACATCGCCGTCTCATGATCTTGAAGTCTTGTCGTCACGTAGACGCCATTACACCTGAGGACATTTTTGCGCAAAATTAAAAATAAATAAATGCAGTGGAGATGAGGTCCTTTAGACGTATGTGTGATAAATCCATGTATGATAGAGTAAAAAATGAAGATATTAGAAATGAATGTAAAGCTGATCGTAGCATAATACATAGAAAAAAATAGGGTCGCTCAGGTGGTTTGGGCATGTTGAGCGAATGAATGAGGAAAGAATGGTAAGAAAGATATATGGTGCAAGTGTTGACGGCGCCAGAAAGAGAGGGCGACCACGGAAGACGTGGCATGACCAGATTAACCAGATACTGGAAGATGGTCCTGTTAGAAGCCTGAACAACCGTCGAGCTTGCATGCGAAGGTGTATGAATGTAGACGAAGTGGAAGTTGTATGTCAGGACAGAAGAGTATGGCGCTCTATCCTCTCTGCCTACCCCCACAGGGAAACGGCGTGATGGTAAGTTAGTTAGTTAGTTAAAAACTAAGTTTATTACTGAAATAATATTATTTTCGGTAATAGTACACGTGTACCTATATTATAGAAGGTTATTTCAAAATATGTCATGCCGAATGCCTAAATTATGTAATTATTTTAATATTTACAGTTGACCCAATACCTCTTTAGAGGAGGGAACCCGCACGGAATCGACCTGGCTTCCCTGAACATCCAGCGAGGCAGAGACCACGGGCTCAGGTGCTACAATGATTACAGAGAGTTGGTTGGTTTACCGAAGATTGAGCATTTCGAGGACTTTGGCCATTCTGTGAGTGACTTCTCTGATTGCTATTTATATATCTACAGTAGCGGCGTAGCATTTAGATTGGTAATTAAATGCACGTTAAATTTGATGAAAATTATATCGTTAAAAAAATTTCAAGTAAATTAAATTGTCTCACATTTAAAAGTATCATTCAAACACTTAATGAAATAACAGATTGTTAGTTAACTTTGTAAAAACTACTTCCAGATTTTAGGTCTACCTGTGAATAACAGAGCACCCCTAATTAACAACAAAATTAATTTTCCGTATAGCCCTTCGTTTAATTTAATGTTCACAAAAGATGGGGTAACACCCACTTTAGACCCCGCCCCCCCTCACTCTCTTTCGGCAGATCCCTGATGGTTCATTAGGCTAATCAGTGCATGTTTGACCCTGACAAGACTAACACGCATGTGATCAATTATTGGTGGAAGTGTAACAATACTATGATTGAGGTGTGTAGTGTTGTGAATGTAGTGGTGTAGTGTTGGTCCTGACGAAGAGACGGGCACGTCTCGAAACCGGTAGACCTAAAATCTGGTAGTGGTTTTTACAAAGTTAACTAACAATCTGTTATAATGTTTAACCACAAAGTTAATGCTTTAAATATTAATAATATTAATAACTTAATGAAATATTTAAAGGATGAAAAATTGAATGGCGTATACAAGGTGTCTCGTAGCTAGTAGCGAAAACTTTACAGGTGGATAATACATTATCAAGGCAGGAATCCTTGATGTTCAAGCAACACAAGTCGAAAATGTTCAAGCAACCGTGACCAACATTTATAGAGATATGCAATACCAAAATTTGCACTTTGGCGTGAAACGTCTTTAAAATCACACTGAAACATACTGGTACCAGGTCAAAAAAGTGGACCGTACCGATAAGATCTATATAGCTAAAGCTCGCGACATTTCTTTCCTTCAGACAAAATTTCCCGGCGAAAATGTAGGGGAATTTCGCTAATGTAACATTTGTAGCAAGTCGATAGATGCCAATAAAATCCCAACGCCGCACAGTGGGTCCAAACCGTAATTTGAGGGACTTAGGGACCAACTTTCTTTTTTTTACTTTTTTCTTATAAATAATAAAAGCTCATTAACCTTATCAATAGTTATCCTATGAAACTTTTTCCTAAACTTTATAGTTTGGGCAAAAAAAAAGTTTTGTATTTTTTGTATGGAGCGGATCAAATTAAATTAAATTTCTGCTAAGTGGTGACTGACCCCTCTCTGAAACCTTTTTTTCTCATACCCTGTCTAGTCTACCATAGTTTGATGCTATTAAGGCGATCGTCTAGCAGAATGAGCAAATTTCACCATTTTTTCTCATATCTTCTCTTGCGTTTTTTATTACATTTTTGTATGGAAATATCTCGTTTTAAAATTTATTCATCAGGTTACATATATTTTAAATACGAATATCTTATTAAAATGTCATAAACTAAATTAAATAATTGATTAATATATTACCAAACCTTCGATGTTTTAAAAATGAAGAAAATTGCTCCACTTTGTGGGCTTTTTATGACTGAACAGCGTGTGAGATGTCTTTTTTATTCAATAATATTACAAAGTTAACGATTATCTTAAATTTATTACAATCATAGAAAAATCTGTTAATACGTTTACATGCAATTTATGTTTTAAAAAATACTGTTTTTTAAAAAATTTTTTTTTTTGTGGGTCTTTTTCAACTCTTTTTACATGGTTGACAACTTTTTTACTTCAATAGTCAAAAGAATAGATATTATAATTTTACAATAAAAACAAAAAAAAAATCAAAATCTTTGTCGATGTTCCTGATTTTAGATATTTAATCAAGATGCAACGTATTTATGACACAATACGCAGTGCCTTGATTAAATAGCTAAAATCTGAAATCGAGAATAATTTTTTGATTTTTTTTGTATTAATTTTAAAATAAAAATGTCTATTCCTTTTATTTATTAAAGAAAAAAAGTTATAAACTATTTTAAAAGGATCGAAAATAACTCACAAAAAATAAAAGTAATTTAAAAAACAGTATTTTTTAAAAGATAAATTGCATGTAAACGTATTAACAGATTTTTCTATAATTGTAACAAATTTAAGATAATTGTTAACTTTGTATTATTATTGAATAAAAAAGATATCTCACACGCTGTTCAGTCATAAAAGGCCCACAAAGTGGAGCAATTTTCTTCATTTTTAAAACATCGAAGGTTTGGTAATTTATTAATCAATTATTTAATTTAGTTTATGACATTTTAATAAGATATTCGTATTTAAAATATATGTAACCTGATGAATAAATTTTTTAAATTAGATATGTTCCTACAAAAATGTGATAAAAAACGAAAGAGAAGATATGAGAAAAAATGGTGAAATTTGCTCATTCTGCTAGACGATCGCCTTAACGTGTACATAAACTTGCAACTCTACCAGATAAATGAATCGAAAAAATAAAAAAACGTATATATTTATAATATTATTTTTTATTTTCTTAATTTCTTTTATGTCATACTAAATATGAAATAGTCAGTACAAGTACATTATTACACAAATAATCTACAAAAAACCCAACAAAATTAGACTAAAAACTAACTAAATGAACACTTAATAATACAACAGCAAACTTATTTTTTTACAATTGTAGATAGTAGTTTTACGATACATATACAGGTTGTACCAGAGCTAGCAGCAGAAACTTGGCCGGTAGATTCCTGACTATGTTATGAGTCTAAAATGTTTAAGCAACCATGGCCTAATATCAATAGTTATGGAGATATGCAATATCAAAGTTAGCATTTTTTTGGTATATTTTCAATGGTATATTTATTACTTCCTTTATTTTAACTCGTGGCGTCTGCTTGACGCAAAAACTTTGGATCGATTTTTAACCTTTTTTCCGTCAGCCAATCGAGCTGAAACATTGCAAGCAGACTCGTGGCGACGATCAAAGAGATCTATCAAATTTTCGTTAAAAAAAATTAATAAGTACAGTATAATTTTGGATTTTTCAAATTTTTAATGGTTTTTTTCATACAATTTGTATGAAAAGATTCTGACGCATCTGGTTGACGCGAAAACTGATAAAATAATAATTTTGGATTAGTCGAAATTTTTTATCCCTTTCGTAGCGTCGCTTCCCAACGAGCCCAACGCATAGGTTAAGCGCCAAACCAGTTTCCACTAGTAAATGAGAAAGGAAGTATAATAAAAACTTGGTTATTATGGGTTACTTTTTTTATTGTTGTGAATTTAAATCTACTAAACCTGATTGCGCTCGTGTTTTGAATTTTCTCAGATATTCGATTCATACATTGTTTTACCAATTTGACTTCTTATACTTTCCAATAGATTGCTGAACACGTAGGCAGGGTGTACGACTCCCCCTACGACATAGACCTCTGGATGGGGGGTCTTCTCGAGTCTCCTGAAGACGATGCTCTGGTCGGCTACACATTTAGGGAGATCATAGCCGACCAGTTCTCCAGGTTGAGGAAGGGAGACAGGTACTTCTACGAACACGGGCCTCTCACTAATCCAGGACATTTTACGTCAGGTACCTATATTTTTACTCCCTTTATATCAACACGTGGCGTCTGCCATCAAAAAAAACTTTGGATCGATTTTTGACCCTTTTCCCGTGATCCAATCGAGCTGAATCTTTGCAAGCAGACTCGTGGCGACCATCAAGAAGATCTATAAAATTTTCGTTAAAAAATAATAATAATTATAGTATAATTTTGTGTTTTTCAAATTTTTAATATTTTTTCAAATTTGAATCATTACAAAAGTTTGATTACTAGCAAAAGCGACCCGATAACGTCGCGGAATATTTTCTAAATTTGAATTACCCCGTCGGTATACATAATAGGTACTTCACTACACAAAGCATGAAGTGTCTTATCAAAGCTCAAAACATCTAACATTTTAGAAATATATTAAATTACTGTAAGTTTAGTGTTATGTTATATGTTTTAATTCGTCTTTAATTGTTGTTATATTTTACAAAGAAAGGAAGTATAGTAAAAACTTGGTTTTTATGGATTACTTTTTTTAAATATTAATTTTCATTTTAATGCAAATATTTAATCAAACATGCAGTAAGATTCAATGATTAGTCGCTTGCCTATGCACCAATATAAAACGCGAACAAGCTCTTAAAATCTTTGTCAGCATTAAAATGATCTTCTGCAGTCATGGCCTCAACCTTGGATTACGAATGCGAATGGTCAGATGCTACGTTTTCTCAGTATTATTTTACGAAATGAAAGCATGGACGCTTACCGAATAATTGATAGGGCGACTTGAAGCATTCGAGATGTGGATCTACAGAAAGATACTCGAAATAAGTTAGATGGACAGACTTATGAACTAAGATAAAATGTATCGAATATTTCGAGGATGTTAAAAAATTCCAAGAACACAATACTGGATTTTGTCCCCAGAGGGACATCATTAATACATAAATGTGAAAAAAGTAATTATCTACAGGTGGTAAAGTACAGTAAAACTTAACTTGTGAATGAGAAACAGCACACGCTGTTATCTATTATGTTATGTTGTGTTATATACACCGGAAATGTAGCTAAACCGTAAAATCTAAAATCCATGAATTCTATATTTTAATAAAAATATAGTATGCACGTCCCTATTATAACTTATCCGTGTAATTTTTCCCCCCGCATCTGGTTAAAAGTCTACTGCATAGCAAAAACCAAACATCATGAGAAAAAAGCTATCTTAATCTTATAAAAAGATCCAGGGTGGCAGGGATGAGGGAAAGGATATACAGCTCCGGAAATATCCTTATCCTGGAAGTCCGCCTTACTCCAGCATACAGCATCGATACACACTGGAGGAAGATACTAGCCCCGCATAATTGACTATTACGATATATTTCTTTTAATAATTTTAATACCTATAATACTTCTCCTCTATTTTATATGATTTTTTATTTCTCTTTTGTTTTATATAATATTTTTAATGTGTGTACCTACTTTTATATGGAATGTGTGGGATTGCACGAACCTCCCCACATTCTGGAATAAAGTTATATTTATTTATTTATTTATTTATTTTACCTAGCCCGTGTCTCATATTCAATTTATTTATAATTTTTTCAGCACAATTATCAGAAATCAAGAAAACATCCATGTCTAGACTGATATGTGATAATAGTGATCACATCGAATTGCATTACCTATCACCCAACGCTTTTCTGAGACCCGATATACATGGGTGAGTTTCATCATTTACGCTCTTTAGTACCATAGTACTTAGAGAAATACTTTGCTTAAATATTTAAAGAGAGATGATCTTATTATACCTATGTAAGCTTTATTTTAAAAATCTTCATCTAATTTCAATTTGACAAGTATTTATTGCAATGCAATAAATTATTAATAATAATTTCAAGAAACCAAAAAATATATTATGCTTGCTGATGGAACACAAAAATATATTTTTTTTTTTTGCAAAAAAGTTGCATTTTATTCTATATTTATGGTTTATCTTTTGTAACATGAAAAATTTATATAGAATATTAAAAATTCTTTCGCTTTAATACAAGTCAAATAAAATTATTATAACTTTGCAGAAGTTTTATCCTGATTTTTTCTTTGACTTGTATTTAAATATTCGTGTGATATAATCATAATTTTATTGATTTAGAATTTACATATTCCATATACTGTTATGATAGTCCAAAGATTTACAGTCAGAAATGTCAAATTGTCTGTTGAACCAATAGGAATACCGGACCATATCGTCTTTTTAGAGGTAAAATTCACCAACCCCAATATTGACCAAAAAAGTTAAAAATACAAACATTCATATTTTTTCCATCTCTATTCCAGGTAAAAATCAGTAAGTGAATATTCCGTGTCTATTTAGTGGTAAAATTCATAATTTGAACGTTTTCAATAATTTTAATATCACATTTTGAATATTAAATCTCATTATCTCAAAATTGTCGCTTAGTGAGTTTTACCTCTAAAGGGACGATAGATAGACGATGTTCCATCAAAATTTGTAAGAAAAAATAAAACAAATGTGTTTGCTATTAAAAATGTTCACAGTGTTCAATTTTTTGGGATATTTTGCCGTGTACCCGTGTCATCAGCCCTGATGATGGACCCTGCAATAGAATCTAAAACGTTGGTCAGAGAGATCACATACACACGGCAGAATATCCCAGAAAACTATATATAGAAGAGCGTTTGCTATTCTTTTTTCAGAAATGAAGCGGTGCCATGCCACAGCCACAAACTCCCTTTCGTTGATTTTTCTCATTGGAAAGAGACGTAATCCGCCATGAATCCAACGAAGCATATTTTTACTTGTTAGATTAAATTAAAGGGATCTAAATTATTTATGAAGTTTATTATATTATTATACAGCTATATTATATTTTAATGTTTATATAAAATCTATATTTTTGTAAGCATGCTTACTAAGCACTACGTCAAGCCATTGTTATATTGATTAATATTGGATTTAATAAAATTGTTGTTTTTACATTTTTTTTAAATATATCTATCTTTCGACAAGGTAACCATCTACGCTGGTGTCAAGAATAAAGAAGATCAGAGGAAGACGTCTTTCTCTTCCGCAAACTTACTTAAAAAATTAATGAGAAATGTGGGGTGCTTTTTCAGAGGTACTTTAAAATGACACAAAATACATAAAAATCGTGGTAACGATCATGGTATTGCCTTTATTGGAAAAATAATTTTATTCCCTGTTAAAATATGATTACAATACCACGATTTTCAAAATAGCATTCATTGTTCCAGCGCAAGTCTATTCAAGACGAAATGACAAACAAAACTGATCACAACAATGTCAGTTGTCTAATTGTCTGTCGCTGTAAAAAGTATTGCCAGTTTGAAAAACAAACATCTAAAAAAACACCCTATATTAAAACACTAATAGCATAAAATTATCTTTCCAATAAAGCTAACATCATGACCGTTACCACGATTTTAGGTGTTTTATTTCATTTTAAAGATCTGTACCTTCAAATAACACCGTATATGTGTAGTAGAAATGGAAGTTCTAGTTCAGTTAACTTCCCCGAATCGTTCAGTCGAGTGAACTGTACACTTTGAATCGTTCAGTAGTTCTTTGAGATATTGATTTTTATCTACTTCAACTTCTGTAAGTGAATTGTTCACTTTCCCACCAAGAAATTTTTCAACTGCCATCAAATTTTCGAAACCATGGGGTGAAGGAGTGCTCTCAGTTTCCATCGAAATTTCAAGAAATACTGAAAATATGAAACTAAATAATCGTCTTTTATATGGGAGTATAAAGCTTACAAGGTTTTTTTTTAATTGAGATGCGAACACGGAATACGTGTCGCATCAATATTCTTACTATTCTCAAACTAAGCCAAAAGTCTGTGCTATGGAAATAGGACTAACTTGCTGGTGTCCTGATCGCTGGGCGAGCGTTACGACCACTACACCAACAAGCTACTTTCAAATTACATGTCAATTATTACGTTCATGGAAATTAAATTTAAGGGCGACATTTTGGTACATCTGGGTGACACAGTGTCATGGAAGAGCCCCGATTAAAACTATTTATGTACTTTGAAAAAATAAAACAATTGAGCTTTTAATACTTGTACCTAATCAGCGAGAATATTAATTTTTTTGCAGAAAAATAAATGCGGAAATGAAATGAAATATATAATGTTGTTGACTTAATACTTTATTAAGTATTTCAGGTATTCATAAATAAAGTTCTAAAATATTTTGATTTTTTTTTGTATCTCATATTAAAGTTACCTAATTTTAAAGTTTTAACTCATTTTAAAGTTACCTAATCGTTATAAAACAGTCAAAAATTGATAATATTAATTGTATTTTGTTATATTCAATTATTTATTTTTGTTTCGTTATAAACATAAATGTTCATAATAATAGTGATTATTTCCAGAATAATAAAAAAACATAACATTTGACGTTTTTTTACTCTACGCCATCAAAGAATAGTGGATATTGTGTTATAAAATATGTAGGTTAAAAAATTAAATATATCTATAAATTTTTCAGTCTGTAGGGTCAGAATTAGGAACAGGCACAGACCCTAGAATTTATTTAGAAAATTTTAGATATTTAAAAAAAATAACGAATATACATTTTATTAAAAATGTCCTTAGGTTTTCACGGCCGTTTAGAATCTTCTGTGTATAGCCGATCACACATCAGCCCTGATTATGGACCCTGCAATGGGATCCGAAACGTTGGCCAGAGAAGTCACATATACACGGCAGAATATCCCAGAAAACTATACACAGAAGTTACATTTTATTATACTTGCGAAGTTAGGAGTTTTCAAAACATATTATACAAGGTGTAACAGAGCTATTCAACAATACTTTACAGGTGGATTCCTTCCTTTATTATGAGTCAAAAATGTTCAAGAAACAGTAACCTAATATCAATAGCAATAGCATAGAGTTATGCAATATCAAAATTCGCTTTTTTTTAAATATTTCTGACATATTTTTTTTAATTTCCTTTAAGTATCATTACAGTAACTTATATCGATTACGAAATATTCATTCAAACACATACAAAGTTAAATAAAATAATAAAAACCCAGAAAATTACAATTGCAATGTTTCTAATAAGAATTGGGAGGTTTTTATCATTTTATTTGACTTGTATCAAAGGAAATGAATTTTTCATATTAGATTTATTAAGTAATGATATTCCAACGTTTTGCAAAAAGTATATATATTATTGATCATAGTTGCTTGAAAATTTCCAACTCATAATGAAGGCAGGAATCCACGTGTAAAGTATTGTGAACTAGCTCTGTTACACCCTTACACATCTCTAATTAATTCGTCTAAATTTGTTTTAAACATATTAATTAATTCACACAATAATCTTTAATTTATATAAAAAAAGATATTGGCAACGGTATAAAATATATGAAAATCTAATCAATAGTTGTGTCCGAGAAGAGGAGAAGGAATGGGATACAACTTGAATGTAGAGACTCGGCTGACATGCATCCGTATTCTGAAAATAACAATGTCTGGATCTTTAAGATCTTTATCCCAACACTTAATAGACGATAATAAAAATTAAAAATGTCCAGAGCGGATTTTGTAATTCTACGGCTCAAATACACTGTATTGAAAGATGATATAAATAAGATTATTTCTTACAAACGTATTCATTTCTTCATCCACAGCGTCCTGATGAAATATTCGGCGTTACCGCGTATTCAAATCTTCCCATCTTGACATTTGACAGTCTTTAAGATCTTTATTCCAAAACTTAATAGACGATAATAAAAATTAAAAATAAACGAGACAGCTTTACGTCGGTGTTTGTTTCTGTAAGTTTCTACGTGAGATAGATATAGAGGGAGGGAGAAAGATGTAAATTGTTATCTGTCAAATGTCAAGATGGGAAGATTTGAATCGCGGTAACGCCGAATATTTCATCAGGACGCTGTGGATGAAGAAATGAATACGTTTGTAAGAAACAATCTTACTTATATCATCTTTTAATACAGTGTATTTGAGCCGTAGAATTACAAAATCCGCTCTGGACGTTTTTAATTTTTATTATCGTCTATGAAGTGTTGGGATAAAGATCTTAAAGATCCAGACATTGTTATTTTCAGAATCGGGCCGATGATGTATGAGTATATTGCGTGTGCGTGATTATTAATCATAAATACATTAATTAATATTATTATGACTATATTAAATGCTATTTTATCGGCTGGTCATCATGATTGATGTGCTCCTGGTTTTGGAAGTAATAGGCACACTCCTGATGAAACTGAAAAAAAAACCGATTTCATTATTCATATTACATTATGATTAAAAAAACGTCTAAAAATCTTGGCAATTATAATTAAACTAAAAAAATCACTGAAAGATTTGACAGATACTTCGTGGTGAAACATTATAATTTAAAATATGTTTTACTTTACTTTGTAATACACACACAATATGAGTTATTAAATTACTAGGTACTAAAGTTTCGAGAGGAGCAGTCGGTCTTATATCTGACTAGCTGTGCCCGCGCGGCTTCGCACGCGTAGATTTTTAGTACACTGTTTGGATCGTCATAGCACTTTCGCGAGCCTTCTAGAAAATACTCCTTCAAATTTATCGAATGTACAAGAACCTTCTAAACACACCGACACATTCCGCCACTCAGTTTAGAACCTTATAGAACTTTCGGGAATTTTCTAGAACCTTCTCCTTCCAGAACATTCTAGAGCAGGTTTTTCCGATACCTTCTAGACTCACCGACACAGTCGGCGCGCCTATTTTGAAACAAATCTGAAGCATTTGCGGCCTTCCCATGACAAAACATTGTGCTAGAAAGCACATTATTGGCACCCACTCCCACCCACGCACAGCCACCCCCACCAAACTCGCATATTTTCGATGTGACACCAAGGGCTATCTACCACCATAATCATCAGTGGATGGTTGTGGCTGGTTGTGGAGAAAACTAGGGGGATAGGGAAACACGGGTTTCTTTTTGTTTGTGTGTATTACAAAGTAAAGCAAAACATATTTTAAATTTAAAAAATCACTATTGACCATCCACTTGTAGCTTATTTTTTTCTCTACGCTTCACTATCAATACCATTTTTTTTTTAAATTTCAGTCAAACTTCGAGCTATTGCAGAAATTTATTCGTATATTAATAAATATCCCTTGTTGTGTATATTTCTATTATTAGTAAAAATTTAGTAACTTTTTACATTTAATTAAATTTATGTTTTTTTTTATACTATATTTAGAGGTTAATCTTAAAAAAGTTTCCCAATGACAGAGATGATTTGAATTTCTGAAGAATACTGAATATTCTTGCCAAGGTTTTTTTCAAGTCAAAACAGACTTTAACATTTCTTCAAAAAATACACTTTTATCATTTCTCTGTGGAGCATCTTGTAAAGTTTCTTCTACGCCTCGTATTAGGCCAACTGTATTTATGATTTTTTTTTGATATTCAACAGTCGAAAATCCAGCCGTGTGGTATTTTGATTAGATATTCTTGTTCACCCAGGCTCGTTGTCAATTTACAGTGCGTCTAAACTAATTTTAATAAAAATGATAAATATTTATGTTGTATGTATGTATGTATGAAAACTATATATCAATCTTTAGCGGAATCGGTAATAAGGTATGGAATAACTAGCTGGGGTCTAACTTGCAAAACTAATATTAGAAAAATTCAAAATATTCAAAATTCGGCTATAAAATTAATAAAGAAAGAAAATGCTACTAAAGATATACAGGAACTCTTCAAGAAACAAGGCTCTATGCCAATTAATGCTATCTTGTGGTACAAACTAATTACACGATATCATGAAGATGGGACATATAAGCATAGATTGATTCATAAACATAGTACCAGATTTACAGTTAAAGAAGGACTACGAATACCGAAGGTCATAAATAAATATGGACAAAGAACATTAAAATATGTCATACCAAAAATATTAAATAAAATCCCATGTCCTGTCAAAATGGATATTAATAAAAAAGGGCAAAATACAGAATTAATGAATATGTTATTAAATAAAAGAGACTTATTTTGATTTTGGTAATATTTGTATTTTTTCTTGTATTGTTGTATAGTATTGTTGATTTGTATTTGAGTTTATAAGATCTATTGTAATTAATTAATATGAATGTATTTCTGGTAAATACAATTTATTTACATATATGTATTGATGCACCTACAGACAAATATCAATGTGATGTTTTGTGGGTCTGAGATGTAAAAAAAAAAAAAATAATAATAAATAAAAAATATTTAAAAAAAACTTAAGAACCATGGCGTCAGTTAGTCGGTTGAATCGGGGAATTGCGTTTACTTACGTATCAGCAAACCCCCGAAAAGGAAGAAACTGCTCGGACAATTGATCTCTATGAGGTATCCAATCAGATTACTTCCCATTATCGATCCTAGTCGGCCGACCATCAGGGAGAGACATACTGCCATAGCTCTGTAATGTTAATGTATTAATCACCAAAAGGGTTATAAATCATTAAGATAATTCATCTTGTAATCAAACAAATTATGTATTTATTTAATAGATAATAATATACTATATTAATATTCAAAAGTAAATCACATCAAAATGACCATAATTAATTATTTTTTTCTAGATTATGGGTACAGATTGACTGGGAGAAAAAGAGAGAAAATACTATCTGTATCTTTCTTTATTCTTGAAATTCGGGTGTATACTCGTAGGTAATATATTCAAAAAATTCTCATTCATATTTTTTATGTATTTTTTTGATTGCAACATTTTGAAGCTGAAAATTCATGAATAGAAAATCATTTGTTTATTTTTACTTTTTTCGACGCCTTTATTCGCTTAAACATAAAATTAAATATAATAAAATAATAAACCAAAAATATAATAAAATAATGATTATCATTCATTAATATAAATTATAAAAGTCTCACAGAGACAAAACTATTTTTATAGATATATTTTTTGTTTTAGAGGCTACATCTATGTAAAGAACATAAATAAAACTTTCAAAAAATTCGTTTTGTGTGGATGTTCTTACGGTAAAATCGGTTGGAACGTTGCCTTGTGTAAATTGATCACTTAAGCTAGCTAACACAGGTCATAATATCTGCGGCCACCCTGCAAAGTCTTCCGTACACATTTCCCAAATAATTCCTTCGAGACTTCTATAACTTGTCTTAATTAATGATTATCCCTTATTATAATCGATATTTCACGCGGTTCCCAACGTCCAATCGAGATAAAATTTTGCACACAGGCGTATTCTTGATGACAAAAAGGGAATCAATTAATTTAGAACACTCGCCTCGTGATCCAGGCTGCGGGTTCGAACCTCACTCCAGACTAGCAAGTTAGTACTATTTTCATAGCACAAGCGTTTAGCTTGCTTTGAAAATAGTAAGAATATTGATGTGACACGTATTCCGTGATCGCAACTCTATTTAAAAAATAAAAAAAATAATTCGTCATAAAAAGAAGACGCTAATTTCCTACCGAAGTGAATTTTATATTCTTAAAACATACACATGTAAAAAAAATGCAGTTTCTGTGTGTTTTTCAAAATTGTGCCACCAACCTGAGGTGGGTGGGGAATATTTCGACCACCACCGCGTTCATCATCCCTATGCAGGCCCCCACTCCTTGAAACAGCCCGAGGAGAAGTAGCGAAGCGTGCTGATTGGTGTTCCAGTATATGGCGAAGGCCGACAGACCAGAGACAAAGGGAACCACAATGAGGATATTTCGCTTCCCGAGGATGTTCACGACAAACCCAGCCAGTATCATCAGAGGACTGATTATACTCCCTATGATGATGGCCCTCATGAAGGTCCCGGTGTGAACTGTGTCAGAGCATTCCTGCATTATTGGAACCTGGAGAAAAATTGCCTTTGGTTTAATTAAATTAAATATTAAAATCATCCTTTACTTTTTTGGGATACTTAAAATTGTATACAGGGTTATTTGGAAAACATTAACAACCTCGCAGGACTAAATTCCTGCCTTGATTATGACTCGAAAATAACATGACTTATATCTATAGTTATGGACGTATGCGACATCAAAGTTTGCGTTTTTTTTTTAATTTTATAAGTTCAAATGCTCAAGGGTTATGGCTATACATCCATTGTAAAACGCGTTATCCATCTAATGATCTAGCAGTCGGAGATTCTAGCCTCGTTCCAGGAGACCGCCAAGACAGTAATATTTTCATAACACAAGCGTTGAACTTAGTTTGAATATAGTAAGAATAATGAGGAGAAATCGAGTGCTTGTTGCAGACCAATCCTAGGATTGCGACCCAAAAAAAAAGAATATCGTTCCATTTATAAAATTCCGTGTACTCATCTCTATAGGTACTGATACACACGCTTGGCGTTTGTTTAGACACAGCGGGAACCGTGCCGTTTCAGAATAGCATGAGATCCGTGCGGGTCTCGTTTACCTAGGTTTGTATGTGATCGTTCAGACACAACCGTGCGGTTAGTCAACCGCTGCGGTGCCCGCAACCCAACCGCTAGAAAATAGACCCGCACGGCGCCCGCACGATCCTATTACTACGGAGCCTTACGAGAGCGTTCAGTCGCGTTGCGGGCACCGCACGGTTCCATGTCACAACAGGAGCACGTGTGTGTTATGTTCTCTTTTCTACGGTTATGGATCGCTTTGACACTGAATTTTTTATTGACGAAGTGGAGAAAAGATTTGTAATATGGGATCTTCAGTGTGAGGATTACTCAAATATGCCAAGAACCAAGCTTGGCAGGAGTTGGTGGAGATATTTGGAAATGGTGGAAAAAAATAGTATTTTAGGGAAGTAGGTATTTATTCACCAAAAATGAACTGACAATGATATTTTTGTGTCTTGCCATGGAACACGGCCGTCGTTAACAAAGGAATGAGCGAATATATCTCTGATATTCAAAGATGGAGAACGGCACCGGAGCTGTCAAACTGACGTTTATTTTTGCGCGCACAAATCGCTTATTAACCGCGGCTGTGTGAACAGATGACACAAATCGCACGTTTTGAAACTCGATTCTGAAACGGCACGGTTCCCGCTGTGTCTGAACAAGCGCTTATTAATGGCACGTGAGCATGCGCAGTACTGACCTTCTTTAGGACTTGCTTGAAAGAAAAAAAAATATTTTGCAATAAATAACGTTTTTTTCGGGCGTATTTTATCGTATCTCAAACAATCACATATTTTTTACGTAGTATACTATCGTATGTAACACTTAAAATAATTTGCGTTGGAAAATAACATAAGATAATTTTATCGTATGTAACACTTACGATAACATACGTTGGAAAATAACGAAAATAATTATCGTATGTAACACTTACGATAATATGCGTGAGAAAATAACATAAGAAAATTATCGTATGTAACACTTAAGTTAATTTACATCGCGTCTTTTCCGAAGTAAAATGTTGTAAGTCATTTATACGATATCTTACATCGCGTCTTTTCCGAAGTTAAATGTTGTAAGTCATTTATACGATATTTTACATCGCGTCTTTTCCGAAGTATAATATCGTATGTGCATTTCTACAAAAACCTTTAACAATTTTGACTTTTTTGTGATTATTTATGAAACTATAGTATAAGGTAAAATATTGAAACGAAATTTCAAAAAAATTGGGCAATATTTAGATTTATATTAGTGGTATGTATGTACGCACATTGTTAGTAATAAGCACGCTCATTAGTGGCATGCTCAAAAATCAACCGCCGGTTGATTTATGATCATGCTAATGTCATTCACCATGAGAAGGGGTATCTTTTGAGCATGTGTGAACAGACTTACTTATTATGAGCATGCTTATGTCATTTGCGGGCTTCGCGGCTAGTATTGTCAATGCGATCTTCTCAGTCCACGATAGATGTTGAAACAAATATGACGCGTTGGGGAGATGATAAAACATTACTTTTCGTGACTTATTATAGGAATCACGAATGTCTGTGGAATAGTTACTCGGTCATCGTTGTGTAAAAATAATATAGCAAAAAATAATATTTATGAAACTTTATTAAGAGGCATGAATGATTCAAATCTTACAATAAAAATTATAAAAACCAAAATCAAAAATGTGCGGATGGAAACTCGGGAACTGTTTTGATTTATTATTTTCTATTTCAGTTTGCTAAGTTTTGAACAAGAGCGTCTCTATTGTATGACAAGAGCATGCCACTAAAGCATGTGTGTTTGATTGTTAGCTTTGAGCATGCTTATTTATAAGCATGCTTAAAATAAGCGTGTACAATTGTTAGGACATGCTTTTTAGTGGCATGCTAATGATGATAATAAGCAGGTGTATATGTACCTTTATGAAATTACCGAAAACCTCCACACGAAATATTCATCTGTTATATAAATATTTTTTAAATTAAAATAAACCTTACCGTAGCGTTTAGCGACATCTGTGATTTGGATATCACATCACTTGAAATGATTTCACATACAGTTCCTCCAATTACATCATTTTGCTGTTGACTTAATACTTTATTCAATATTTCAGGTATCCATAAATAAAATCCATTGGCACTGCAAAAAAAAGTGTAGATCTTTGTTATTATCTAAAATGTATTAATTATCTTCCTTGATTATATTATTATTTATAAATTGGTCATTACTATATTAGCTATATTTCTGTGCCGGAAATTGTCAGAAAATAAGCATTTACCCCACACACAGTACTTTAAGACAGCGACGAAAATATCCTAGAATAACTGTAACTAAATACAGTAGAACTCCAACAATCCGAATCAATTGGAACCGGACCCCACTCGGATAACCCGAAATTCGGATAATTGGATTTTTTGCGAAAAAAGGGTCTATTTTAATTTATTACTGTTTTTATGTTGAAAATGGGACCAAAACTATTAATTTTAATTAAACAACTTCGTTTTAACCGCTTAACTAGTAACTCTACGTCTACCGGTTTCGATATCACTATATCTTCATCAGGACGGAAGCAGTTTGCGTATACAGAAGAAGATACAGAATCGTAGAGTTACTAGTTAAGCGATTAATACAAAGTTTTTTTAACTATAATTAATAATTATGTCCAACCACAAAGTTAACGCTACAAACATAAAAAATATTTATAAAGAAAAATATTTTAATTAAATAAATGAAAAGGCAACACTTTTACATATTAAGAATACCAGGCGCGTTCAGTTGGAACATTGAAGCATGACTTTTTTGTAAACGTTTATTTTGGAAAAAAAATAGAAATCAAATATTTATGCTACAGATTTTTATGATATATCAAAATATGAATGCTGTGATATAAATTGTGACAGAAATATTACGAGATATATGTTGTATTCCGATTTTTTGGTTCCGTAAAAGTCATGCTGCGATGTTCCCACTGCACGCCCCTGAAGCATACTTGAGAGTGTGGTACATAAGTAAGTATTTACGTCTAATGACGTAACGAATGTCATTTTTTGAGCATTCGCGAATGCGAATATTGAGTTTTTTTTTAATTTGGCGCCAATTATGTATGGCTTAGCGGCTCAGTTTCTCGCGAGGCGCATAGGTACCGTTTGCATCTTGTTCCTAGAATTTCCGAGTTGATCTAATAGAAGCATAAAGAATAATTTTATTTTTGTTTGTTTAAAGTGTTTTCTTATAAAACATAAATTATTTATAGTTTGTAATTGAAGAACATAGTTTTTGTTTGTAGTTTTATTAAACTTTTTATTAAAGATGATTACCTAACATTAAAAACGTATGTAAAGACTGATAAAAGTTTCAGAGAAGAATTTGTTTTTGTTTGCTTACATTGCATTATTATTTTTTTGTTTTTTACTCCCTTTATATTAACTCGTGGCGTCTGTCTGTCTGATTGACGCAAAAATTTTGGATCGATTTTTAACCCTTTTCCCGTGATCCAATCAAGCTGAAACTTTGCAAGCAGACTTTTGGCGACGACCAAAAAGATCTATTAAATTTTGTTAAAAAATAATAATAATTACAGTATGATTTTAAATTTTTCAAATTTTTAATGGTTTTTTTCATACAACTTACTCAGTTGTATGAAGAGACTGCGACGCATCTGGTAGACACTTAACCTGATTATAGTATAATTTTGGATTTTTGAAAAAATTTATTACTCCCTTTCGTAGCGTCGCCCGACCGAAGCCCAACGCGTAGGTTAAGCGCCAAACCAGTTTCCACTAGTAAATGAGAAAGGGAGTATATAAAAACTTGGTTTTTATGGGTTAGTTTTTTAAGTTCTAATGAGAAGTTAATTGTTATTTAGTAGTGATCTGGCATCTTAAGCCAATGTAGAAGTATATGGTAAATAAATAATACCAAATGATAAAGTAATGTGAAGACTGATAATGTGATTACGAGGTAAAGTTACTCTTTCTAATAATATAAAAATAAGAAATTAATAAACCTACTATTATGTTTTTTTCTGATGTTCATATTCGCAAAACATTCGCTCGTACTTTGCGAATGCGAATGCGATTGCGAATACGCAAAAATATGCGAATATTCGCGAATGCGAATGCGAATATTCGTTATATCCCTAGTCTACGTGTAGTACACTACGTCTACACTAGCTTTGCAGAGAGAAAGACAATAGCGCGCGTAGACAGAATCATTATTTTTTTCTTTTTCGGAGTTCGCATAGTTGGAATTCTACGTATATATATATATATATATATAATATAGATTATATATATATATAGATATATTTATATTATTTAATTTTCCACTGAATACAGTAATTTAATTTAACAGCGAGTGGAGAGGGTAGAGGGGAATATGGGACGGGAGTAGAAGGGAAGATATAATGTACGAATTAGTTTGGGTGCGGTTGTGTAGATATCGCTTGTTTTATGTTTCTTATCATTGAGTTGAAAATGTCAATGTGGTGAAAATGTCAAGTTTGTGTTAAATGAGTTAGTGGATCTGTACATAAAGGAGTTTTGTTTTGAGTTGGTCTTACATAAGGGGAGACGAAAAGTAGGTGAGTGTCTGTTATTGCGAGTTGGGATGTGGTAAGATATTCGTTGAAGATATCGACGGCTCCTACGTATAATATCGTAACCCACAAATCGACGATTTTTAGTTTTTTGTGTATTTTATATGTATTTAATTATATCTTTATTTCCAAGAAAGAAAAAAAAATATTTTGTAATAAATATCGTTTTTTTCGGACGTATTTTATCGTATCTCAAACAATCACATATTTTTTATGTAGTATACTATCGTATGTAACACTTACGATAATTTGCATTGGAAAATAACATAAGATAATTTTATCGTATGTAACACTTACGATAACATACGTTGGAAAATAACATAAGATAATTATCGTATGTAATACTTACGATAATATGCGTGAGAAAATAACATAAGAAAATTATCGTATGTAACACTAATGTTATTTTACGTCGCGTCTTTTCCGAAGTAAAATGTTGTAAGTCATTTATACGATATTTTACATCGCGTCTTTTCCGAAGTTAAATGTTGTAAGTCATTTATACGATATTTTACGTCGCGTCTTTTCCGAAGTATAATATCGTATGTGCATTTCTACAAAAACCTTTAACAATTTCGACTTTTTTATGATTGTTTATGAAACTACAGTATAAAGTAAAATATTGAAACGAAATTTCAAAAAAATTGGGTAGTATTTAGATTTATACCGGACGAAAATATGTTCAAATCCTTCTCCGGTAAAATTGAATTTTGTGGGTTACGATATTATGCGTAGGAGCCGTTGATATATTAAAATTACCAAGCAAAGTTCCCGAACTGGACGAAGCAAGTGATCAGAGTGTAGAACAGCAATGGCCGCCGGAACAGGGGCGCAGTCTGATCCCACATGGAGCGCCACACCGACTTGCCGCTCTCCGCTGTCGACGAATTGTTTATTATCTCTATGTGCTGCAATAACGAAAGAAAAAACAATAAGTATATTAGAAAATAAAAGAAATAATATATTGACTCGTCAAGATAATATTTGGCGCTTTTTTGAGCTTTTCAAAGAGCTTGATGTCGTCAAATATTTTTAAATCATACTGCTTCGATGTATTAGCTCAGATTGAAGAGTCTTTGCTAGTCTACTATGCCGTTGGCTAAATAGAATCCGAAGGAATCTAAATGCTCTAAAGACCGAGGAATGGAGCCTCACTTTGGGCCATGACATTCAATACTTGTAGTATTATATTCAAGGAGAAGGCAGAGAGGATTAACTAATATTGAAATTTAAAATGGAATTGTTGAAAAAATCTATTTGTCCCAACGGTTGTTTGCAAGCGCCGAATTTTTTTTACGCTTCAAAAGACTAAGAGGCGAAGCGAAACACGTCACAAAACACCCAGCCTTGAGTAAATCACATAAACCTCACCGGGACTCTAACCGGAACCCTCGGTGTGAGAAGCCAGTGTCATGCCCACTGGGATACGAGGGCCGCAAGATTTTTATTTTATTCAATGTATTATAATACAGTGGATCCGGTAATCCGGCCCCTCCTGTAATCCGGCATGACTATTATTATTGAATATTTTTTTGATACGTTATATATTATTATGTACTAGCTGTGCCCGCGTGGCTTCGCACGCGTAGATTTTTAGTACACTGTTTGGATCGTCATAGAACTTTCGCGAACCTTCTAGAACATTCTCCTTCCAGAACTTTTAAGAAATTTATTGAATGTACAAAAACGTTCTAGACACACCGACACATTCCGCCACTCAGTTTAGAACCTTATAGAACTTTCGGGAATTTTCTAGAACCTTCTCCTTCCAGAACTTTCTAGAACAGATTTTTCCGGAACCTTCTAGACTCACCGACACAGTCGGCGCGCCTATTTTGAAACAATCTGAAGCATTTGCGGCCTTCCCATAACAAAACAATGTGCTAGAAAACACGTTTTCGTCACCCACTCCCACCCACGCACAGCCACCCCCACCAAACTCGCATATTTTTGATGTGACACCAAGGGTAACCACCGGTGGGTGGTTTTGGCTGGTTGTGGAGAAAACTTGGCGCGTAGAGAAACACGGGTTTCTTTATATATATATATTGATTAATATGTTATATAACTTACGACCTAAGTTATTAATCTCTTTCAGACAAATTATAAGGTATAACTAGTAATGTGATATCAACAATAAAAGTTGTCGAAATATTGTAGATTTAAGGTACATCAATAAAAATTATTATATTATTAATAATATAATAAAATATGCTTAGAATTTCTACAAGAGATCCAATCCCTAAAAGATGATGGTCCTGGAGATCAGACCACACACTGAAAAAATTTTAGCCGTCTCCAAATTTGATGGAGCGGTAAGGACGCTTTCAAAGGATTGGCAGAGTGAAAAGAATAGTGGAGAACAGGGTAATGAGAGCCGTCGGGTAATAAGAGCGATGATGATTGAACGAAAAGTAGGCACATTCTTGCGATCGTAAACATTCGGCCGCTTCTGTCAACTATCGAGAAACTTCACCTGACGAACACGAGTCGGTAGTGCCATGCGTTAAGTCACGAGGGACGGTTGTGTGTTTTTCGATCCACTCTTATAAAAAACTGCTGATTGCGAGCGCCAAGATAAGCATGAAATTATATATTTTTTTTATTACGTTTATGCTTATTACATCCCTAGATTCATTTACTAACAAGTCTAATAGGTTAAATTGTGATTGAAAATAGAATTACATATTTATATTATTACTTCTCAAAATGGTGGTCAACGGGTAATGGTAGCCTAGCATGGCTAAATGCAATTTGCGACGATGAGTCAGAATATTCAGAAGAGGAAGCTTTATGTGCAATTTGTTTATCCACGGGAAAAAGTGAGGAGAAGTGGTACCGATGCAGAAGTTGCGGAAACTAGGCCCATAAAGATGTTCTGGCAGTGATAGTCCAGATACTTATATTTGTGCTTTTTGTTTGGATCCGTAAAAATTTGGGTCCTTTGTTTTTCTTTAATAACTTCATCTTTATTGATTTGTTTTGGTTACAAAGTTGATTTTTTTATATGTTTTACAAATAGTTCTACGTATTAATAACTAAGATTTCATTTAAATTATTTTTAGTTTAATTTTCGGGAAAGAGTAAATATTATGCCTCCAATTTCGCATATAAACGTTAAATGGGCTCTCATTACCCGCATGTGTCAGGTAATGTGATCGACTGACTTTTTTTGTAAAATCGTTAGTTGGATAATCAATGTAGGAGTTCTTAATTAAAAATTATAAGAAAGTTAACAAATGTGGTTTTTATCACAAATTTCCCATAGTAGGCTCCCATTACCATGTTTTCCCCTACTAGTGAAAGATAGTTTTAACGATAGGATGGTCCACTGTCAGATTCCTATCCTTAATTTCTTATTGCACATTTATTCTTGAAAGGTAGAAAATTATAAAAAATATACTTGCCTCAAATAGATCATCTTTGAAGCCCGTGTTGACTGTGTACATTGATCGAAGAACCTTCATGGCACCTTTCGTGTTGCCGACGCAAGCGAGGAACTTGGGGCTCTCCGGTGCTTTTATCATGCACACCGCACAGATCGCGTACGGAAGTGCAAATACGACCAACAGCAGCCTCCAGGGTTTGTAGACTATTCCAAGCCATTCTGTGGGGACTTTAAAATCTAGAGGCAGTATCAGCCAAGCCAGACCTAAAATGAAAATAATAGACACATTTTTATTGTCCGGGTGACGTCCTTGCAACTCTAATTGGCCATCTACGCCAAAACATCTATGGAGAAAGCCAAGAAGGAGAAGAGAAGGAGAAGAAGAGAAGAAGAAGAGGGGAAGTCGCGCCAATAGTAAACCAGTCTCACTTTCTTGCTGCGACGAGTAACCAATCGCATCGGATCTCACTGTGTAATGAATTAGATTATGAAATACGTGAAATATTGAAGTTAAATCTCAGTATAAAATACGTTGTGTAAATAACCATAAATAATAGAACCATAAGTACGAATATCTTATTTAAAGAAGCCTACGCTATCACTCCGACTTTCTTTTACAATAAGTGCCGGTGGCACGTAGCAGAAAATATAGTTATAATTATGACAACATAAAGTAGCATCTAGATTTCGTCTATTCATTCATATTTTATATCGGCTAAATCCAACATAATGGTCCCATTGCATATGCAACGAAAATGAGTATTTCACTATATTATTGAATGTGCTAATAACAAAATGAAAGATAATTTACGTTTAAAAAGTAAGTATTAAATAAGATATTACACTTTAAAGTTTCGAAAAATGCACTGCATATTTTGACATTTCATAGGCAATATATGAGGTTAGGTTGGGTTATTAGGTTTGGTTAGGTTAGGTTATTAGGTTTGGTTTGTTTAATTTAGATTACGATTATTTTAGTTAGATTAAATTAACAGGACATTAAATTATATAGTGAAATACTTATTTTCATTGTATGAACAACGGGACCATTATCTTGGATTATTCCTTTAAATCATTTTCTTGTGCGGCTTTTACGCTGAATCGAGACATCTGCATCTTGATTTTTTACCTTTGTTCCTGTACTGTTTCGGAATAAATTCAGCCTCTTTGCAAAGTCGCTCCTTTTGCCATGTTTGCACTATCTTGCTGACAGAAAAAAATGTTGATAATTCCACTGATTAATTATTATTGTTCGACCTAGATGTGGTAAACTAGTGTTATAGTGTTCATCTCGGGGGACCAGAAAGATAGCATTTTATTTAAATAGAATTAAAAATATTAATTTCATGTTTTCATCTATTCGTATGTTCACATTTCTTCACAAAAAGAAAATAAAGTTTTCCACCGTACGATTATAATAATGGTAGGTCATTTATATCTTCCAGATTGATTTCACGAATGCAATAATATACTGGATATCTCGTAGCTAGTAGCAAAAACTTCTAGTGAATGTTTTTCATTCAATTTTGAATAGAAAATATCAATTATGAATATCTCCTTAGTTATTAACAACTTTTAAACTTGTCCGTGAGATGTACTGTAACAGACCTAATATTTCTTTATAGAATCGTAAATAGCATGATTGATTGCCCCCAGATTGTTAGTCTGATCGACTTATATGCCCCATCGAGGTCATCAAGACACAGTGCATTATTCTATTGTAGTGGAAATGTCAAAACTAATGCATTAGCAAACTCTGGAATTCCCAGATTACACTCATTAGGGAATGAACATGCAGAGGCGGCTGACATTTTTGCTGATAATATAACTGTGCATAGGATAAAGCTGTTACAATTCTTTACATCTTAACGAAATGTAAATGGACAATAAATTTTTTCTGTATTATTTTACCTTTTAACTATTATTACTTGTACTTTTAACTGTATTATTATTTTATCTGTCTTATGTTTTTCTGTATTATTATTTTACCTTATAACTATTATTATTGTACCTTTTAACTGTATTATTATTTTATCTGACTTATGTTATTTTTTTTAATTTATATTCTGTATATTTGTAAAAGCCCATAAGAGCATTAAATAAGTAAATAAATAAATAAAATATTCTTTACACTTTGAGTGAAATGTAAACAGTTAAATTAAGGAAATAAGCGACATCAAAGTTAGCATTTTGTTTTTCAATATTTCTGACACACCTTTTGTACTATCATGTTGTTGATACTGAATACTATATATATTGAATACAAAAAATTGAAAATCTCTTTGATACAAGTCAAATAAAATGATTATAATCTTACGAAAAACCTTGGTTTTAATAATTTTATTCGACTTGTGTCAAAGCAAATCAATTTTTAATATTGGATATAAGTTACATTCATGATTCTCTAACGTTGCATATCAATTCGTTCATTGCTTTTAATGCAGGCCTTGGATGCCTGTTATTTAGTATAATAAGTGTTCCGCTATCTGATAAAATGACTACAAAGGCTTCTTCAATATCTTATTCAGTTTGTACCCTATCCGTTCCACGGACATTGGCTATCATGCTGGCCATCATCACTTTATTTATAGCGGCCAGGAACGGCTCTGCAGTAGACTGACCAAACCATTGGCATTTGTTTAAATTTATCAGCCATGATTTTCTCCTTCTTCTGGGGCCACGACTTCCGGCAATCTTTCTCTGCATTATGAGATGCAAGATCTCGTACTTCTCTGTATATCTATCTCATCACTGTCCGAGATTTTCATTGTTCTAATTACTTATTTTTCTTTATTCATCCTAAACATAACATCTTTATTTGGAGCTCTGTCCATCCAGCTAATTTTTATTATTCTTTTGTAGATCCACAACTCCAATGCGTCGCCATATCGATTCCTTGGTAAGCGTCCATGCCCCCATGCTTCTTCAATATCACCAATTTATTTGTATTACTTGATGGATTTTTTTTAGTATTTGATCAAGAGGGGTTCGAATGATTGGTAGGGTCGCAGTGTTACACTGGAAGAAATGTGCCTATAAAATGCTGCGTAACGCCACGTTGTATACCATCAGCAACACTACCAATAAGTCCGACTCTCTAGCGTCCACGAGTGGTCATCAGTGCAATGTGATGACCACCATTATAACATCACAGCAGATAGAGAGAGGGCAAATGGCAAAACTCCGGCGCCATAAAACGGGAACCAGCCAGCTCAGGGAAGGAAAACCCCATCAGAAAACCCTGGTCCTCCAGGTTGGGGGTTGGGCGTAGGGCTAACAACTCTAACCCATAAAAAAACAAAATGTTACCATACCTCAAGACAAGCCTCGGAAAAAATTGGAGCGAGAACGACCTCAAAGACATGTATGCCTTCTGAACTGGAGAGAGTTGGCACTAAACCGAGATGAGTGGAGGAAGATTATTGAGGAGGCCAAGACCCACCACGGGTTGTGGATCCAAGAGTGATGATGATGATGATTTGATCAAGAGATTATAAGAGACTACTCCAGACGAACCTGGCATGATGACGCAACCCACGCTGATGAAGGATGCTCCGATGGTCACCATCCGGTCCCTATATTTAGGGGTGTTGAACTCGCCGATGTACGCGTACGCCACCCCCGTCGGACCGGATACACTGAAAAATATATAATAATAGAGATGTAATCATTTAAGTAATTGAATCTAATAATAATAATCACAATAATAAATAATAATAATAAATCATTTATCTATACTTAAAATGGAAGAACTAAAAATATAAAATGTACTACTTATGAAATAATTAATTTAGAACTTTAATGAAAAATATTAAACCAAATGCATGAAACAAAAAATTTGAAATATTAACAGAAAAATCTGTCTGTCGAATAATTATTAAATTATCAAATAGGTCGGTAACATTTTCTTGCTAGAAGAAGACAGAATGTGTTATATATGGTGTAATCATTTAAATATTAGACGTATTTTTAATTTATGTGTACTATTTTTAATGAGAATATTTTATATTCCAATAGCAAGTAATATTTTTTCAGTAAACAATTTTTTTTCCATATAATTGATAGAAATAAACTTTGTTTTCACCACTTTTGTATGGAAAATATCAACATGTTTCAGAACCCATAGCCCCTTCGTCAGGATACAACTGTATACCTACTAATAAAATTAATTTTAAAAATTGAAGTATAGACGATCAAAATATTAAAAAGTTATATATGGAAAATGAATGATAATAAATTACCTACTTAACATGAAAATAAATTTAAAAGATATCAAATAGTTGTATAATATAATGATTGCCGGAAGTCGGGGCCCTGGAAGAAGGAGGACTTCATGGCTGAAAAACTTGAGACAGTGGTTTGGCCAGTCTACTGTGGAGCTGTTCCGGGCCGCAGTAAACAAAGTCCGCATAGCCAACATGATAGCCAACGTCCGGTAAACGGACAGGGCACGAGAAGAAGAAGAAGAATCAAATAGTTGTAAAAAGGACCTGGTTATTTATAATATTCAATTTACAATAACACTTTTTCTTTTTTAATAATGTTTATTTCTATTTATTATATTATATCACAAACTTTATTTCTATTAATTATATAAATAATGTCACCACAAAATTATTTTGCTGTATTTGATGAAAAAAAAAATTTCTGTATAATTTATCTAATTTCTTTTTAATATCATAGAACCCTATTCTAAAATAATTACAACAATACCGTAAATTTGTTTTCATTAAAATACACTTAAAAAATATAAAACACTGGTCCCCTTTTTCCAGAACCCAAATTTGTATATTTTTAAGAAGAAATAGGTATTCTGTATACTTTACAAGACTCCTATTAAGGCCCAGTTGTTTCAAGTTGGATTTAATTTCTTTCTCCACCAATCAAATGATCTGTTTCCGTAAAAATCTATGCTTTAATCGAACTTTTATCTTAATCCAACTTGAAACAACCGGGCCTAAGCCTGCGAACACTTTCGTAACTTAGACCAAAGAGCTCTTGATATCTACTCGTATATATTTGAACGAAATATTCTAAAGAGGTTTCCCTCTAATCTACAATGAATATGATAGGTACTGGTTGTTATACGATACGAAGGTACCATTTATATACTTGTAGACCTCCTTCCATTTTAGAAAGATAATCGAATTAGTATGTGTTAGCCGTGCGTACGAGGCACATTGTGTCCTTGTGTTGATGTCTATACCCGCAAACATCAATACAATGAAACAATATGCGTCGTACTCACGGCTTACACATACTAACTCGATTGTCTTTCTTAAATGGAAGGAGATCTACAATATTTCATTTTTTACATACATTTTTACATAAATAAGACATTTTTGAATAATATTTAAATTAAGGAAATATTATATTTCCAACATAACCAAGTTTCAATCATATGTACAAATTGAATATACATAGATTTTTATAAATTAAAAAATAACAACGTAGTATTCTTCTCACTAAAACGCTTTAATTAAAAAAAAAATAACGTTTTCGATGCTTACTGCGTCATCTTCAGTAATAAACTTAACTAAACCTTAAGACTAATGACTACTTGTCGGGTCTGGTGTGGTGTGGACAAAAGAGGGGATGTATTATAGTATGTTTGAGTGTTGAGTATAAAAATTATTATTGTTAAAGTTGATTTCTAAATTTTCTGAAATGTCTAATTTTCTTCCTTTTCTGTGCGTGTAATGTGAATGTCGTTAAAATTGTTTATAATAAATTAAAGTTTTAAGAAGAGGGATTAATAATAATGCTGTACGAAAGCTTACAAGATGGCCGCAATAAATCTGACGATGACAAATGACAGGAGATCAGGAGACAGGCTGGATGCGATGGAGAAGAAGGAGCCTATCGCCATGGACCACATAATGACGGGCTTCCTGCCTCTCGTGTCTGCCAACCATCCCCATAAGTGAGATGTCACAATTATACCTGAAAATTATAACCAAAACATGAAATTTAATTATATTTCTAATAAGACGGCATTTATTTTATTTTTTCCACGTAGTTTGTATACAGGTAATTATATCAATATTAAAAATTAACAGTGCAATTTAAATACTGTTTTATAGGAACACAGGGAAAATAAAATGCATTTTTTTTAATAACTTAATATGTGTGATGTGTCAAGTCGATGTGACGATTAATTTTTATTTATACAATAGTTGGATAGCAATATGGAAAAAATATCTCACATACCTGTATGTGAATTATAATTATATAATTGATAATGTTTCGAAATTATCATGACAAACTTTATGGAAGTGCATTGTGATTTTTAATATATTTTTATTAACACTAATAGAACAATGGGTACATGCCACAAAGAGTAACACATTGTAAATCAAGACTCGGCTTATTATCCCAATTACAAGCGTCTTCGACACGCTCTAGCAACTTCATTATACTAACTTTATTATAGCAACAAAAAATTGAACGTAATAAAAACGCTGTTTTCTACTCACTTTAATTTAAAAAATAATTATAACTATTTTGACGCTTGCTGCGTCATTACTGAAAAAATAATTATAACGTTTTTAAAGCTTACTGCGTTATTGCTGAAAAATTAATAATAACGTTTTTGAAGCTTGCTGCGTCATTACTAAAAAATAATTATAACATTATTGAAGCTTACTGCGTTATTGCTGAAAAATTAATTATAACGTTTTTGAAGCTTGCTGCGTCATTACTGAAAAAATAATTATAACGTTTTTAAAGCTTACTGCGTTATTGCTGAAAAATTAATTATAACGTTTTTGAAGCTTACTACGTTATTGCTGAAAAATTAATTATAACGTTTTTGAAGCTTACTGCGTCATTACTAAAAAATAATTATAACATTATTGAAGCTTACTGCGTTATTGCTGAAAAATTAATTATAATGTTTTTGAAGCTTGCTGCGTCATTACTGAAAAAATAACTGTAAAGTTTTCGACGCTTACAGGGTCATCACTAAAGATGGCGCAATAAGCATAGGGCTCAATGAACACCCTATGAACGCTCTATATAATAATACAGCTTCGTCTCTTTGAGACATCTATAACATATCTTGAGACAATACTTGTTTGCTATGAAATAATGGTAACAAAGCAACCGTACATACACGTCTCCAGACTGTTGCATTGGCTCATGATGTTATAGTAAAATCTCATAGTAAAACCAACGTGTTAATGGCTCTCAGCATTATCCTATTTTCCTCGCCGACGTTGTAGCCAGACAATAAAAAGTATTATTTAAAATGATGCGTAACATATTGGGTGACAATAAAAAATATTATTTCAAATGATGCGTAACATATTGGATGACCAACTTATTTCCAAATTGAGCGCTGGTGGAATTTAAATAGCCCACTGTGCCGTCTTCTCCTCTAAACAAATGTCCTCACCGATGAAAGGTATTGCACCAACCAACCCTTTCTGCGCGAGGCTGAGCTCGAGGTCGCACTGCGCGGAGGGGATGATGTAGCCGAGGCCCAGGGTCTCGAAAATCATCCCCATCAGGATTGTGCCGGAAAGGACGAGAATGCCAATGTTGAACTTTCCGAAACCTGCAAGAAAAAAAATCAATACCAAATCTTCTACCGTGTTATTTACAATTTTATATCTATTCACGTAAACCAAATTGATTAAAGATTTTAAATTAAGATCAACTAAAGAAGTCTCTAGTTTATGACATATTAATATAAATCATATACACCTTGTTACTTCTACTGAGTTTAATACATTTTATATTATCACTACATAAGTTTCTAGAGAATCAGAATAAACGTCAAATCCATCAATAATATATATGAGGAAGCTAATTATATGGGAAACGTGTATGGAAGTCTTCATAAAATGACCCAGGGCTTATAACCCGTATGAGCTAGCTTAAGTGATCCACTTCACCCACTGCAACGTTCACCAACTCCACCGTAAGATCTTCCGCACATTATCGCACTCAATTTTTGAAATTTTTATATTATACTAAATCAGTTTATTTTATATATTCGAATGGACTGTACTTGAGACATCTATGATCCTTCCCATGACATATAAAAGTACTGATACACATGCTTATACACGTGAGCATGCGCAGTATTGACCTTCTTTAGGCTTTGCTTATTAGTGGCATGTGTGTACGCACATTGCTAGTAATAAGCATGCTTATTAGTGGCATGCTCAAAAATCAACCGCTGGTTGATTTATGAGCTGCTAATGTCATTCACCATGAGAAGGGGTATCTTTTGAGCATGTGTGAACAGGCTTGCTTATTACGAGCATGCTTATGTCATTCGCGGGCTTCGCGGCTAGTATTATCAATGCGATCTTCTCCGTCTGCGACAGATGAAACAAATATGGCGCGTTGGGGAGATGATAAAACATTACTTTTCGTGACTTATTATAAGAATTACGAATGTCTGTGGAATACTCGGTCACCGTTGTATAAAAATAATATAGCAAGAAATAATGTTTATGAAACTTTATTAAAAGGCATGAATGATTTAAATCTTACAATAAAAATTATAAAAACTAAAACCAAAAATGTGAAGATGGAAACTCGGGAACTGTTTTTATTTATTGTTTCACTTGAATTTTCTATTTCAATTTGCAATGTTTCCATTTTGAACAAGAGCGTCTCTATTCTATGACAAGAGCATGCCACTAAAGCATGTGTGTTTGATTGTTAGCTTTGAGCATGCTTAAAATAAGCATGCTAATAATGAGCAAGTGTGTACAGTTGTTAAGGCACAGCATGCCACTAATAAGTATGTGTATCTGTACCTTAATGCATAGATTTCGCAGCTGGAAATAATACGTCAAAATTTTTGGGGTGTGTATTTTAATACAAGTCTTAGGTCACCTTATAAAGACTTCAATACATACTCCGTCTCTGTGAGACTTCTATAATTTATCTTATATTCATGTCCATTAGAATAAAATTTTGCAAGAAATGCCTACGAACCATATAAGGACCACAACGCCGTAAATGCGTTTGACGAATCTCCAATTTATTACCAAGTCAGAAAAACTCTTCCACGTCCTTCTTCTTGAAATTTATTTGTAATTGTCGCTGCGGAAATATCTGTTATAATTATTTCGTATGGTTCTTTTTTTCCTGTATTTATACGCGATATATTTTCATGGAGATATTTTTTTGATCATTTTATATTACGTTGCAATAGTCCAGACAAACACATTTTCATTTTAAATATTACCCGAGTTAAGTGTTGGCTGTGGTGCCACCGATGGAATAATCCAAGATGATGGTCCCGTTGTTCATACAATGAAAATAAGTATTTCACTATATAATTTAACGTCCTGTTAATTTAATCTAACTAAAATAATCGTAATCTAAATTAAACAAACCAAACCTAATAACCTAACTTAACCAAACCTAATAACCTAACCTAACCTCATATATTGCCTACGAGATGTCAAAATATGCAGTGCATTTTTCGGAAATTTAAAGTGTAATATCTTATTTAATACTTACTATTTAAACGTAAATTATCTTTCATTTTGTTATTTGTACATTCAATAATATAGTGAAATACTCATTTTCGTTGTATATGCAATGGGACCATTATCTTGGATTTAGCCCCACCGATTCGCTTGACGTTTACAAATTAACTTTTTACTGACGCGGCCTGCAACCGTCATTTGTTTTAACGTGAAATTCGCTTGACATAAAAAAATATTTCGCGAACAAAAAAAATATTTCGTTTATGTTAAACGATTTCTACTGTGCACTTGAATGAGACTTTATATATTATACTTACATTTTTATGATTGATTGTTTTAAAAAAAAAATTGGCGTGTATCAGGGTTATTTGGAAAACATTAATAACCTCGCAGGCCTGTACTCCTGCCTTGATTATGAATCGAAAATGTTCAAGCTATCATGACCTAATATCAATAGTTATTGAGATATGCGACATCAAAGTTTGCATTTTTTTTTCAATATTTCTGACTTATTTTTTGTAAAAAGTTAGACTATTATTACAGTAACTCATATCAATTACGAAAAATTCATTTGTTTCAATAAAAGACAAATAAAATGATAAAAACCATGAAAAAATTCCAATTGGAATGTTTTCCAATTTTCCAATTCAAAGGTTTATATTTTTTATTTGACTTGTATTAAAGGGAATGAATTTTTCATATTCAATATAAGTTACTGTAATGGTAATCCAACGTTTTACATTTTAAAAAAAGTCAGAAATATTGAAAAAAAATGCAAACTTTGATGTCGCATATCTCCTTAACTATCGATATTAGGTCATAATAGCTTGAACATTTTCGACTCATAATCAAGGCAGGAATATAGTCCTACGAGGTTATTAATGTTTTCCAAATAACCCTGAGACTTGAAAGCGCATAAAGGACAGTACAAAGTTGAGCGTGTTATGATTCATCGCCGCATGTATTTTGTACGTAGGGCAGAATAATACAGCTGAGACGTAACGACCTTAACATACGTAACGGAACGTAAAATTTATCCCTGAGATCAAAGTCTCTTCCGTGCACCGTATACGTAATTTTTATTTTTTTATTTATTACAGACACTAACAGGATAATGGGTACATGATACTGTAATAATAAACATTATAGTGAAGACTATGCCCATTATCCCTATTACAAGTGTCTTCGGCACGCTCTAGTAACATGTATTTTTGTAATTAATTATATTTTACATGTACATTTATGTATATTATATATTTTGTGTTTGAGTGTAGTGCGATTAGTATTTAATGAATGATTGATTTAATGGATCTATAGGTTCATGTCGTCGTTTAGAAAATGGGTTAATGGGGAAATAATGAATTGACTCTATTAAATCAAAACATTACGAAGCTTTATATTCTTTCTTCATTATTAAACCCGAGGGTTATAATGGCGTGCAGCGACATATAAGTAAATTAAAGAAGTAATGATGACAAGTTTAATTTTATCTTTGTTATCTTATGTATGTACACAAACTTGATTAGAATACACCGTGTGAACAGCGAATAATATGGAATTGCAAATTTTCTCAACTGGCTTGCGAAAACTCAGCGCAACTCTAGAGAAATTGAAATATTTGCAAAAATACCCGGTCGAGAAATTCTCCAAAAAATTGTCCATAATTTGACGAACTTTCACGGTGAGCCATAATGAGGGTTTTTTAGAGATGTTAATGTCGAAGTGCTTTTTACTCTTTTGACGGAAATAATAATTAATAATAATTCATAATGCTAAAATAGGTCAGAAGTTTATTTTTTTTATTTATTCTAATTGAAGCTTACAATGAGCGAGAATGTTTTACAAAGAAAATGATTGAAACATTTGAATAATATCTGCTCCATCTACATCTATTAATCGCTTACAATAATATCTATAAAATTATTTACTTAAAGGTGACATGTTTAGTATGTACGTGTGTATGTGTGTATGTGTGTGTGTGTGTGTGTGTGTGTGTGTGTGTGTGTGTGTGTGTGTGTGTGTGTGTGTGTGTGTGTGTGTGTGTGTGTGTGTGTGTGTGTGTGTTTTACGTTGGTTTAAAGCCTATGAATTCATTATTTTAAGTTTTTGCTTAAAAATTAATTATTATTACTATTCCTGACCAATGTGCGTAATTTCACATAATCTCCAGGCAACTTAATTTTACAATTAAAAAAACTGATTTTTTTTAACTTTTACCTATTTAGATTTGGCTATAATTTATGTTGATAGATTAATATAGATATTAAATAATATTAACTTTGTTATCTCAATAATTTTTATATTTTTTTCGCTACTTAAATTTCAAGAGAAACTTGAGTATTTGAATATTGAGATTCTGTTTCTCTTAAAACTCAAGTAGTGAAAAAATATTATACTCAGGTAGATATGCAAAGTTATAGTATTTATAGTATACAAAATAATCGATCATAATGGATAATAATATCTACAATGCAAACGCCAAATCCATCGATAATATGGTTATAAGTTGTTTAATTAAGTCAAACCCTGGCCTCCAGAATTGACGACATTTTTGCACACTGTCTAAGGCCCGGTTGTTTCAAATTCGATCAAAGTAAGCGTAAATCCTGGGTTAAACTGAGCTTAACCTCAAGGTCACGCGAAATCTCACAGAAAGAGTTGTTTCAAACCAAAAAATCTGTCAAATATCGGATTAGGGGTGTTGCAATTGTGTAAACTAAAAATCACAGACAAACGCATTAAATGCACGCCAAAATAATTTTGCATATGGCATTACATCATTTAAAATTCATTTGACAACACGCAAATGTTTCGATACATGACGTTTATATCGTCAACAATGCTGTTTTACTAAATAATGACTGAAGATGTCCACAAGAAGATGAAAGGAGACTAGTGGGCCGCATTACGCAACTAATTTAATGTTTTGTGGCTTTGTTCCCGCCTAAATGCGTACTGTCCAACAGATTTTCGAAATAGATTCGAGAGTATGATGAAGTGCGCCAGGAAGGTTAGTTATTGACGAAAAAATGTTTTCCTACCTATTTAGTGTTTGCAAGAACAATAGGTTTTTATTTGATCTGTATTGTATTTCTTTAGTTTTTCTGTTTATAACCTTTTCTTTGTTTGCGGGTAATAAGAAAAGTGAATCCAAAGCCCACGACTGATATGCAGAATAAATTATATGTGGTTCAGTTAGATATTTTCAAAACTCAACTATCTAAAGAATCGGCAGAAAATTCACGAAGTTGTTTTGGAAAGGCATAATGCCAAAAGAGATCTGGCTTAATTTGATTATAAGTTATATTTTTTATTAAAATATTCATTTTCCTGTTAATAAGTAGATATATAAAATACAAGATAGGTAGGTATATAAAATACAATAAAATAAAAGAGTTTCATACACCGAATATATTGTTTTATTACTATTATTCCGCGGACGTCCTCTGCTTCTGCTGCCTTCGACAAACAATTTGCCTTACCATTCTTTCTTTGCTCATCAGTTCCACATGACCAAACCATGCGACAAAATTAGTAAATAACATCGAAGTTCGTAGTCCAGTGGCCATGTCACTGGCTCTGCATACTGAGAATTCCGGGTTCGATTCCCGGTGAGGTCGCAATACATCTTTCTGATTTCTTTAAAATCTAGGTGTTCTTGTCGGACCGCAATTAAAATTGGGCCATTGTAGCATTAAAAATTGCTGTTCATATGGTTTGAGAGCATAGTCCCGGTCTCCTACAATATAGCAATTACCAAATCTGGTACCTAGTACCGTTTGTCGTAACTTGATATTTTGTTTGGACATAACGACAAATATATTTCTGATTCAACGATTACTTTAATCGAATTTGAAACAACCGGGCCTAAGAGTCATTTCTAGGCCTGGTACATCAATCTACGTGAAATTCTACATGTGCAATAGTTCTTGGGTGTAATTGATTAAATATGTCTTACGGCCGGTCGTATTAACTTAGATTGATGATTGAAAAAAACAGGTTTTTTGATTGGTGGAAAACGTAAAAATCGATGGTTTGAAAGAAAAATTAATATAATCCAAGTTTATACAATCGGACTTCACTCAGTGCCCAATTTATAAAGACAATGGGTTCGATAGCCAGAACGGTAGTAGCTATTTTGTATTGGAAAGTAGTTGGGGGGGGGGCATAGTGGGGTAGCGGGGCATAGCGGGGAATCCCTATGACAGCTCGAACGAAACGCCTTGCAATGTTTCAAAGGGCTCGATTTAATTGGTCATCAATCGGCACGTGACCTTCACATGAGATCCACGCCATTTCGAAAGCCGTTTATGCTATATAAAAAAAGACTAAAAAACAGTGGTTTCGTTTAAAAAAATACGTGAAATTAAACAGAAATTATTTCTCGAACTCAATTATATATTGTGGTGGTTAATTTTTCGTTTTGAAGCAGTACCTTCTGGACTTCATAATTAAAAGTACAAGATTGTCTGTGATAAAGGCAGATTTTGTCAGTTTATGTTTTGTTATTAAACAGTAAAGGTTGTTTTTACGGTCGTTAGACATATTTAACTGTGATTTCGGATATTTTATACGCACCGTATGTATTACCGAGAAGCGAATCTCGACGTTTCGTTGGATACTTATCCAACGACATCAGGAGGACGACCTTTACCCGCGGAGGTGGAGGTCGGACTCATTAGGTGCTGCTTTCTAGGGCGTAAATTGTATGCACTTTGTTGTGGAGTGTTCTCTTCTTCTACGATAGAGGTCGCCAGTGTGCAATATGTACTAGTTACGTCGGCGGATTTTACTGCGACTTCTATCAAGGGTTGAATCAGTGTCGTTAGAACAGGGCGCCAAATACTTGATAGTTTGTAACTGTCATCTCTATTGAAATTGGGATGTTTGGATGGAGGGAAATATCCGAAATTACAGTTAAATTATGTTTTGTTGTTAAAGTAACAATACATTTGCCCCGCTATGCCCCCCACATACGGAGCATTGCGGGGCAAATGCCATTTTACATTTATGTTTCAACATATCGTAGATTTTTTATCGTAATCGTGAAAAACATATCCATAGTCGTTCGCAATGCATTAAACCATGATGTTGAGTCAAAACTTGTTGTTTAATCATAATATTTTATCTTGTAGGTATTTTTGTGCCTTAAGTACCCCACTATGCCCCCCCCCCCTACTATATTTAGTGGCCGGTGAAAGTAATAAATTAACAAATATTTATTACTCGACCCGACTTCTCTGGGCATTGTGAACGATGCCCTATTACTAATGACTTGGTCCATAACAAATAATATATTAATTATTTGTTACGGAGGCAAGCTCTTTTGTATACTAATAACCTTTGTTGAAGAAACACGTGATTTTAGACAACTTCAGACGAGAATAACCGAGCGCAATTCAATTGACCTCAGACAACTCGTTTTAAATGTAACACATGTGACAACGAGTGCTGACAATTGGACGAAGACGGCTCGTGGCAATGTCGAACACAAACATCAGAAAATGATCAATTTATTCTTATTTATTTCTAAGTTCATTCGAATAAATTAAAAGCATCATTCAGAATATTTTTAATTTGTTCAAATCTTTCAGAACAACATAATTCAGATGAATTTCATTACACAGAGAAAGTATATTGCTTTCGAAATTCCGTAAATCAATTGTAGAGGTCTCATTAGCGACATTAACGATAATAAAAAAAAAATTAGCGACATCTGTGGGGATTTAGGGGGAACGAAAATGCTTGGGTACAGCACGCAGCAAGGATATTTACAACACACATGTTAAACGTGACACGCAATTCAAATATATACAACTTCCAAAAAATTAGTAGACATGGTATATTCTATCATGGGTGGAAATAGCGAACGTTACATTGTGTAAAGTGATCACTTAAGCCAACCACACGATAGGTCGTAAGTCCTATGAACACCCAAAAGACTTCTATAGGTACCTACTTTCCCATAAAATATAGTTTCGTCTCTGTGAGACATCTATAATATACATTAATTAAAAGCACCATCTTTATTTCTTAAATTTTCGAAATGTTTTAAACCTTGCGACGACTAATAATTTAGAAAAATATTTTTTATCTTTGTGTGTTCTGGGATGAACTCTGCAAACAAACAATTGAAGCAGTATCTTTATATTTTAAATGTTTGTTCACGAAAGAAAAACACACGAGATATATGATGACACGTGTAGCATTACTTTGCTTCGGGAAGTATTCGATTTTAGACTTCTAGACTTAGGCTAAAAAGAATATATATTTCTATTTTTAATAAAATATCGCTGAGACAGATAGTTTTGATTTCTGCCTTACTTTAGCTAATATATGGTTGGAGTTGGTTTTTGAGAAATCATTGATTTTTCTGTAATAATAATAATCACATTTATTTTTCCGCAGAAATTCATCAAAAAATGGGTGCTTCTTCGACATATTCGAACCAGAGATCTCATTTGATGTTGATCCCTTGGACAGAAGCGCTTGCAGAAGAGAAGATGACAGAAGACACACAAAGGTCAAGGACAGTTTTCGATACTTCCATCAAGGGTGCCTTGGAGTTAGGCATCAAATCACAAACCTACATTAAGAGGCCCCAGTACACGATGTTCGTATTTGCTCTCGATTTGCTAAATTTAACGTATATTATATATAAAAATATTCAAAAAATTATACCTCATACTCAAAAATTCGAATTAATTAAATGATCTTTTAACAGACTATACGATTTAATTAATTCGAATTCTTGAGTATGAGGTATAATTTTTTGAATATTTTTATATTAATAACAGTGAAATTTTCTTAGTACGCATGTAAAATTTAATTAAAATAATCGATGTTTTAATGGTTTTATGGATACTGCAATATAAGAAAAAGAACGTTTACTTTTGTCTTTTTTAAAACGATATATTTAACAACTAGTTGAAAAATATTAATGTCTGAATAGCACCACTTCTTTTCCAAACTTTATACAATCAATTTGTAAATAAAATATATAGTCTTTATTTGAAAATATACGAGATTAGTGTACCAAAGATAACTCTATTGCATGGAAACTGGAATAGTGTTTCGGGGTTATAATTTTTTTGATGTTATAACAATATGTTTGTTCATATTTTTTTAAGGAAATGTTTCAAGAGTAAATGGATCTATCGTAATAAAATTGATTAAAAGCCTGTTTAGCTATGGGTTTTGCAAAATGATTTAATAAGTATACCTTAAATTTAGCAAATCGAGAGCAAATACGAATACCAAACACACACGTTAGACGGCCTTAAATTCATAACTAGGAAATATTATGTTCAAGTTATATAAATTATAGAAAACATATACCGTACTACGAAGAAAAAAAGCATTAATGTGTATTAAATATTTTGAAATAATGCAGTTTTCTAAAATCAGGCCAGTTCCTTTAAAAGAAGCTTCTAAAAAAATAGACTTTATTCAGAATCGGAAAAATGTACCTCATTTTTTAGGTAAAGAATTTTTTTGTCATCGCAGAGCATATAAAACGAACCGACTAACTTCAAATCTACTGAGAAAAGTCACTCGACAAAACCACTGAGAAGATTCGTAATAAAATAAACATATAATATACATATACAGTGGAAACGCGGTCACTAAAGCGCTTGTGTGGAAAATCTTTGGTCGATAGAGTGAGGAATGAACAAATTAGAAGAGAATGTAATACAGACTGTAGTGTGGTAGACATAATAAATAAAGGGGTGCTGAGATGGTTTGGTCATGTACAACGTATGAGCGAGGAAAGGATGGTTAAGAAAATATATGGAGCGAGTGTTGAAGGCAACAGGAATTGAGGGCGTCCGCCAAGAACCTGACATGATCAGATACTACAAATATTGGAGGATGGCCCTGTTAAAAGCCTCAACAACCATAGAGCTTGCATGAGAAAATGTATGAATGTAACAAAAGGGGTGTGCCAAGATATAGGAATATGGTGTTCTATCCTCTCCGCCTATCCCTGCGGGGAAACGGCATGATGATTGGTTAGTTAGTTAGTTATAATGTGCATAAATATTTTGGGAAAAGCTTAATCAACCTCTGTAGGTCTTTATTCAAATTTACGATTTACGATTTTTAAATCACGAAGATTTTGCGGAACTGAAATTGACTAGCTAACTAAATTAACTAGAATCTAAATACAATAAGTAAATTTTAAATAATATCATTCAATTAAAGTTTATTTCAAGTTTTTAAATAAATTTGTAAAATCCACTATTAATGCATGCGTTTTATGATATATTATAATTCAATTTTACGATATTAATACCTGTAAATCCTTCTTTGTTATTCGATGAGATTTCTTTTTCAATTTTCATTTAGTTGACATAGTAATCACTGTAGGAATATTTTGTTTAATATTTAAACTAAAAACTAGAATATTGGAACAGTTACCTGTCATGAGCATTGCTTCTTCAAAAGAAATTGTTTTTAGACCCATTTTTGCAAAATTATATTTGCGCCAGGAAGAAGACGATGAAGAAGTGAAATAATTTCCTTCTACATTCAGTCAGTTCGTAAACCAATTGTTTACGTATGTTCGAAAAACTTGTTTTACTGAAAATAAAAATGCAACCACGTCTTTAAAATGTCATTATACACTTAATATATATACAAAAAAATTGTCAAATCTGCAAAAAAAATCAATTTCCGTTTTACTACCTAAAAACCTTCAATTTACTCCTTAAAGAATTTTCATTTAAAACAAAGCAAACTTTTTTCAAAAATATAGTGTAAATCGGATGGTTTAAGAAAGCAAAACGAAAATCGAATATTCGCAGATTCGACAGTATACGTACGGACCGTCGATATAATAGAATATATACAAAAAATATATATAATTATAACATATAACACTCTTTATTATTACTTTTTTAATAATGTCACCACAAAATTATTTTGCTTTTTTTGAAGAAGAAATTACTTTATTTGTTCTCTCAATATAATTGTATTAAAATATCTACGTGTCTTATTATATATTATTGATTATAAATCGGGCACGAAATATTGTCCAGATTAAATCAATGGAAAGAAAAAAGTACACCTCTTTATCTTATTACTTCTATCCCTATCACACTTGAATTACTATTTTTATACGCGACAGTTGCCAAAAGTTTATCGCAACTAAACATGCGAGATAGCAAGCCACCAAAAAACTAAAACATTAATTTTAAATATTTTAAATCAAAGGCCGCTTTGTATTCCTACACTGGATTAATTTATTATATTAAATTTAATAAAAAATTAAAGTAATACCTGGCCTAGTCGAATTATGCAAATGCTCATCTAATGTGTGTAATTAAAATAAGCACTATACTTGGTCGGTTACATTTGGCAAGGCATTTGGAATGCTCGCTGTCGGGAAACTTGTGACAAACTGGCGGCCGCGGGGAGCCGACCGGTGTCAAGTAAATAAGGTCACATGCAGTGACTTATATTGACTTATATTTATTATATTGTCTTCCAAGAATGCGCCATCTTCATTACTTGAGAAAAACATATATAAAAATAAAAACTCGCTAAAATCGTATGCATTATTAGGTCAGTCAAAACAAGGCGTGTGCTCGTACACACAGGGTGTTTAATTTTTTCAAATTCAGATTCGGAATTTCAATCCCGCGATCTCGGTGCCAGCAACTATACACAGGGTGTCCCTTATTTCGACGTAAAGCCAAAATCGGGTGATAATAGTTATCAGAAAAATACTTTTAAAAATCTAAGTCATTCGTTTTAAAAATTATAAGCATTTAAAAGAAATCAAAAAAATCTACACTCTGTGACGGTCTTTTCACTCCTGTTCCTACAAATCTTTGTTTTTCTTAATTTTTTTATTATTATGTTATCCTGAATAATGCTTCTGTAAACTTTTGTCCAAATTTCAAAACCAACTGCCCCAGCTTGGAAGAAAATGTCACTTTTTGACCAAACCAAGTATTCAAAATCAATACTTTGCCCAGTTTTAACTGACTGTTTTTTTTTAAATATTTTTCTGATAACGTTATATATAACGGTCGAAACTTCGGCCTTGGTCTTCTCACGGAGACCATTTACAGAAAACGCGAGGGTTTCCAGAAGTTCCTTTTGTTACATACAATAACGCTCGCGGAAACCTCAAGCAAAACATATATATATATATAATAAGCCTTATTGGTGGGAGACTTTCATGTCACCCGCGAACAAGTACGGCTAGTCCGTAACTTTTGAGGCCTTTTTAGCCTTGACAATGGCACGTGATACCGTGTCGAAACGTCGGCCTTGGTCTTCTCACGGAGACCATTTACAGAAAACGCCAGGGATTCCAGAAGTTCCTTTTGTTACATATATATATAATAATGAATTTTCATTATTATTCTTGGCATGCAAATACATCGCTTCGGGCACTCCTGTCGATTTTATATTGAGCTTTACAATCTCTCTAATCTTATCACACGCCATTTGTGAAAATGAGACAAAGCATATATGTTTTATTAATGGAATAAACAGAGCTGTACTCGTATTCTAAATAAGGAAAATGAAGTTTTTCATTTTTAGTGCTAGTATTCACCGACATAAAATTTATCGTTTCAATCAGAATACTATATATATTTATATGTGTCTTTTGTTACTATTATTATCCTCCGCAAAATATTTGAAGACAACCTTTTAACAAGTCAAAAATATCCTATTTAATCTCGCTAAAACGGACTCTAAAAGTAACCGTACCTTATATAAATTGAACATAATAAATTGTAGAATAATAAGGAATTTTCTTTATTGCATTAACATTAATTATCGTTTTATTTTTTGTTGATTTTCAGTGTTAAAATATGTTTAAGTTAAAATGACAACTTTCTTGAAAGGATATAGTGTAAGGTACAGTAGCCGGAAACATCTTGAAATTTTTCGGCGCAGTGGGGGGAAATTTGCGCATGTACCATTCCACCAACGAGACCCAAATTTTGTCTTCTGCGCATTCCCCACTACGCCAAAATTTTTCAAGAAGTTTGCCGGCAACTGTACTTAAACCATTTAAAAAAAGGATTATGAACACATTTTTTTTAAATGTCTACAAGTTATCGTTACAGAATGAAATATAAAAAAATTCTGTTTGCGTCTCTGAAAAGCGATTATAAATGTTGGTGCAGGAAATATTACAATTGTCGGAAATTAAAAAAGTATATGGAAATCGGGCGGGATGGCTAGCAAAAAAGCTTAGTGCAGCCCTGCAAAATAATAAATTGCCAACTCATCTGAATTGATGCAATCTTGATTTTGAGCTTAACAAAGTTTGAAAACTTGAATGTCGTAATTAACTGCGATTTCAGATTTGTTTAAATTTTACCAACGTCTTGGACACTTGTGTGCTGCGCTGTGCGGTCACATTTATAAGAATTTCGTAAAAGAAATAATGCTTGTTGTTCATTCAGCTTGTAAAGTAACCGAATATAAAAATAACAGTTATATAAATACATGATATAAATTTCAAAAAAGTGTCGAAATAAAAAATTGTCAAAATGTCGGAGAAAAGTATTCAGACTATCTGCTTTGGCTTGGAGGCCAAAAACACTATTAAATTCAACGAAGCATTGGACCTCACTGGTAAGATTAATTTAATTAAAATTTTGGAGAGTGTATTTAACGATAAGATTACAAAACAATCAACCAAATAATAAATTATGCGATACTTTTTAGTCGTGTTGTGGTGGTAGATAAAGTAAAAATAGTTTATTATAATACAGAGATCACAAATTACTTTTCCAAAAATATGTAGTTTTTGACAAAAAATTAAAAAGATATATAAGAAACGTATTTCTAATAAAACTTGTGCGTAGGTACATATGCCTGATTTATCTTCCAGGCAAATCAATATTATTGAATCGTATTAAACTGCATAGGTATAAGATTGATTATGAAATATCCTTAGAAGTTGTAGGAAAAAGGAAACGAATGCTATTAAACTGCGTTTTTTAAAGTAGTTGTTTTAGGAATATTCAATGTATGTTCTTAGATACAAATTGTTTGGAAGTGCAGAAATATTAAATACTAAGCTGCTCAGTACTTCAAAGGAAGTGATTTTGAAGATTTTAATGTGAAAGCATTATAAAATTAAGACTGCATATACTGCACATACAGCATAATTCACAAAAGTTTAAATTCATTAAAAATATTTCGCCTTTAGTTACATTAATTTAGGTTAGGTTAGGATAGGATTGGATCCAGAACCACCTATGCGGATGTAATGTGCGATCTGTTAGTTATTTCATAATCATCTTCATTATTATCTATTTATAATATTTCATAATAAATTTAATTAAATTATACAAAGCGATAATAAGTTTTTTAACAATAAATAATGTTAAATTGATAAACGAGAATTATTACGCTATTTTTCAAAACGTAGATGTGATTGATGAACAAACAATATAGTCTTGAATGGTAATTCTGTCGCAAACAAATAAAACGTACTGTTTTTAGAAACAAAAAATTAAACTTGAGTAATTAAGTATAAATCATAATTAATCTGACGTAGAGATAGTAATATTTTATGAATTTTGCGATATTTAATATTCATCATGAATAGTAAGAATAGTATGAACAGATGACGTATGGATTGGAGACTATGGCCCTTACAAATAAAAGTGTAGAAAAGCTCAAATGCACGCAACGATCCATGGAGAGATCCATGCTTGGAGTAAGCCTAAGAGATAGAATTAGAAACGACGAAATTAGGCGCAGAACTAGAGTAGTGGATATCATGGATCGTGTAGCGAAGCTAAAATGGGCAGGACACGTTGCAAGACAGGATACTACAAGATGGCCTTCCAGAGTTCTGAAATGGAGACCTTGGGAAAATAAAAGAGGCATCGGAAGACCTCAAAAGAGATGGGCCGATGATATTGTCGCTGTGGGGAGAAAGAAACTGCTACAATTAGCCAACAACAGGGAAGAATGGAAAAATAAGGAAGAGGCCTATATCCAGCAGTGGAAACACGAAGGCTGATGAAGAAGAAGAAGAAGATCATGAATAGTCTCTACAACGTTAATCCAACAATAATATAAGAATTTGTCTGTTTCAAGGTTTTGGCAAATTCAATTTGATGATGACCGTCCTCTGCGGGGCCATGGCCGTGGCAATAGTCCTGGAGACCATAGGCTTCAGCTACATCCTCCCAGCTGCCCAATGCGACCTCGGTCTTACCTTAACCCAGAAAGGTTGGATCGGAGCTATCCCTTTCATTGGTAAATATAAAGTTCACACAAATAGAAATTCGTCAACAGCTACTTCTATTTTACCACGCTTATATTAGCTTCAACTGTTTGTCTGGACGGAATCTTATAATCGATATTTCTCCCGCTTCACATATCCAATTGAGGTGAAATTTTCGTATTCTCAGCTATGAAGATTCGCTTATTAATCAATTAATTCATCGTAATTAATTAATCAAAGTTTTATCCCATGTATGGAAAATTAGTTTATGAGCTCACCAAAATATGGTGCTAGTTCTTCCCGAGTAATTTTGAACGATGGGTAATATTAAGACTAATAATTAGAAAAATACACTACAAAAAAATATTTAAACCACGCTTATATTTAAATGTACCAAAAAGTAATTAATTTTCGGGCAAAAAATTTATGTCTCACTCTCCAAATAAAAGTGTAGGCGCTTTCCCTCCATCAACAACAGAATTTTGTAATCTGTATTAAAATCGTTAACGCCCACTTTCTATTTGGAGAGTGAGACAGAAATTTTTGGCCAAAAATTAATGACTTATTAGTACATTTAAATATAAGCGTGGCTCATAAAAAAAATTTCATGTAAAATATTAAAATATAAGTACATTATTATTACTCCCTTTATATTAACTCGTGGCGTCTGTCTGATTGACGCAAAAACTTTGGATCGATTTTAACCCTTTTCCCGTGATCCAAGCGAGCTGAAACTTTGCAAGCAGACTTGTGGCGACGATCAAGAAGATCTATCAAATTTTCGTTAAAAAAAATAATATTTATAGTATAATTTTGGATTTTTAGAAATTTTTAATGTTTTTTACATACAACTTAGAAAGTTGTATGATGAGACTGCGACGCTAAACCACGACACTAAACCTGATTTTAGTATAATTTTGGAATTTTGGAAATTTTTATTACTTCCTTTAGTAGCGTCGCCCGACCGAAGCCCAACGCGCAAGGTTAAGCGCCAAACCAGTTCCCACTAGTAAATGAGAAAGGGAGTGTAATAAAAACTTGGTTTTTATGGGTTAGTTTTTTAAGTTTTATAGCTTAGCTACTTTAAATTCAAGAGCTCATAGCTTTTGCAATCGCCCTGTTCATTTCATTATCATTAAAACAATCCCTGACCCTGGTAGGCATTGCAACCGAGACAGATTGTCGGAGGTACCACAATGAAGTGACGTGCGGAAATGTTGATTTTGTAAAGCCTAAATTAATATTTGTATTTTAACTGCCAGAAGATAAGATTATAGCGTAACCTTGTTTAGCATTCTATTTGTTCTATTTAATTTCAAAACAATTATTTTATTAGCTGAATTTCGACGCAGTTTTCTATTTTAATATTTAATGTAGGTAATAGGAACATGTCAATATAGGCAAGAAAGATGGAATTCTAGTACCAACACTGAAGTATGAAAGAAAAGCTTGGAGCTGGCAGAAGAGGAACAAAAGTTAAAAACTTAATGCAGTGAAAATGAGAGAAAAAAAGAGAAAAAATCGCTTAGGCGTATGTGTGGCAAAACCATTTGAATGTGAATATGCTAATGTGAGATTTTGATACTGTTTTATTGTATTTTATATGCCCTAGAAAGTTGTCATACATACCGAACGTAAAACGCGTTTAGTCCCTAGTTATGATAGTTCGAAAAAATCACGAATACGGAAAAAAGTGAAGTGTAGTCCTTGAATTATTTCATTTGAAAGATTAAAATAGTATTATTTGAAACTGAGTAGCGGAATGTGTCGGTAAGTCTAGAAGGTTCCAGAACGTTTGATAAAGTTCTACAAAGTTCTGGAAGGAGGACGTTCTAGAAGAGTCCCGAAAGTTCTATAAGGTCCCGACCTGGTGGCGAAGTTTATCGGTGAGTCTAGAAGGTTACAAAAGATTTCGAGGTTCCAGAACGCTTTTGAAAGTTCTGTTTCGGAAAGTTCTATAAAGTTCCAAACTGAGTGGCGGAGTGTTACGGTGAGTCTATAAGATTCCAGAAAGTTCTAGAAGATTCGAGAATGCTCGAGAAAGTTCTGGAAGGAGAAAGTTCTTGAAACTTTCAGAGTGTCATGACTATGCTCTAAAATATCTATCTATCTATCTGTTGATATTTTAGAGCATAATCATGCAATCCAATCACAGGTGCCAAATGCAATTCTAAGCTCAGCGAATTGTGCTCCCCGAGCGATGCCGGCCCTAGTAACATATATCCTAACTAACTAGTAAAATATATCAAATATAAAAATATAAAGAATATAATAACTAGTAAAATATATCCTTTGAACGCGTTGACAATTAAATTCTGAGACATACTTTAGAGAGAATTCAAAACTGTCCATATGAGAATTGATAATGAGAATTGTACGGAAATATTAAGTCTGTCGATCCTCCTGTCTGACAATACATTCATACTATAATTAATTTAATAAATATGAAGAAAAAATCATTCTAAGATACTCCTATATATTATGTACTCTTGTATATTCGAGTGCAAATCAAGAAATTTTTTGCCATATTTAAACAATAAATATTTATACCAACTTAGTAGAATCGCAAAATCTGTCGCAGATAATATTTTATCATTATACCGTTTATAAGAGATCTAAAAATTACCTAAATGTCATATGAAGCTTGCTGGTTTAGTCATTTTTAAGTAGAAGGTAGTGGAAAATACAGATGTTCATGGTAATATATAAAAATAATGGGAAATACATAAAAATGGAAAAAAACTTGGCATGGAAAAGACTTGCCGTACCGGGGGCTAATGGTTCGATTCCTGGTAATGTCGCAATATACCTAGGTATCTAATTTTTTCAAGCCTGAGTATTTTTGTGATGTGTTTCGCTACTGGAGTAGGACTCACGTTATAGTATCAAACCTGAAATATTTTCTCTACATGTACACTATAGTAGGTAAGAAGGTTTGGATATTATGACATTTACGTTCGGGGGATTTTGGCAGATAACAGGTAATACAGGACCAAAAAGACAAAGTAAGACGATAAAATATAAGGTATCAGGTATCAATTATATTGTTAAATAAAGTAAGTAAAAAAAGATTTATTAGATAAAAAGTTAAAGAGAAGCTTGTTGGTATAGTGATCATGACGCTTGCCTAGTGGTCAGGTGATGGGTGGCTCGAGCCCCATTCCAGGATACCAGCAAGTTAGTCCTATTTACAAGGTACAAAAGTTTAGCTTATTTTGAAAATATGACGCGACAGGCATTCCGTGTTCGCATCTCTATTTTTTTTTTTAAAATAAAATTCAGATGCGTTACTAAAACGTAAATGACATGATTATTTATAGAGCTTCAAAGCGCCTGGCGGAAAAATAACCCGAAAAAAGCATCCGGCAATCATTAGGGCGTCTGATACACATGCTTATTTAGTGGCACGTGAGCATGCGCAGTATCGACCTTGACAGTGGCATGCTTATTAGTGGCATGTGTGTACGCACATTGCTAGAAATGAGCATGCCACCTAATGAGCATGTCATTCGCGGGCTTCGCGGCTAGTATTATCGATGCGATCTTCTCAGTCCGCGACAGATGAAACAAATATGGCGCGTTGGGGAGATGATAAAACATTACTTTTCGTGACTTATTATAGGAATCACGAATGTCTGTGGAATACTCGGTCACCGTTGTGTAAAAATAATATAGTGAGAAATAATGTTTACGAAACTTTATTAATAGGCATGAATGATTCAAATCTTGCAATAAAAATTATATAAATTAAAATCAAAAATGTGCGGATGGAAACTCGGGAACTTTTTTGATTTATTGGTTCACTTGAATTTTCTATTTCAGTTTGCAAAGTTTCCATTTTGAACAAGAGCGTCTCTATTCTATGACAAGAGCATGCCAATAATAAGCATGTGTGTTTGATTGTTTGCTTTGGGCATGCTTATTTATGAGCATGCCACTAATAAGCATGCCAGTAATGAGCAAGTGTGTACAGTTGTTAGGGCATGCTTATTAGCGGCATGCTCATTAGCATGCCAGTAAAGAAGCATGTGTATCTGTACCTTAATACGAGTGCATAGTACTGTCCCGTTAAACATACTAAAAATTCGGGTTTGATTTTTTTACGTTTTATTTGTAAATTTTTTGTGTCCGATTCCCAAATCCCCCAAACTTAAATTTAATAATATCCAAACCTTTTTACCTATTAGAGTGTACGTTTACAGAAAATATTTCATGGTGTAATTGGGTATCATGGCCTGTTGTAGCATTAAAAAATAAAAATTAAAAAATACCGACAAACTATCACTATCGAAATATATCACAAATAGAATCACAAAACATCAAAAGGTTTTTGTATTACACGTTATCTTATTGCTTTGTTTTAACTTGTTTCGACTTGACACTTATACTTTCAATATTATAAACAACCTTTTAAAAAATTTTAAGTTAAGGATAAGTATGTAAGATGAATAGTAATTAAGTCGAACAATAACTTAATCACATAATACATTTTGCCTATGTATTCTATCTTATATGCCTTCCTCTATTCTGCTGATTGTTCTTCACCAGGTTTAATAAGCAGTTCGCTATTCTGGGGTTATATGGCAGACACCAGGGGTCGTAGAAAGGTACTCATGGTCTCCATGACTCTTGGCTCCATCTGCTCCATGATATCCAGCTTCTCTCCAAATCTGGTGACCTTCGCAATTCTCAGGTTGTGCTCATCGGCGCTGTAAGTGTTTAAAATATTATTATAAATTAATTATTGTCGATGCCAATTATTTATGATTTAAAACAAAATTAAATTATTTTTTTGAGATATCATGACTCAGACTTTGTCATGGCCGAAGTGAAATTCATGTATCATTATAATATAAACTATCCTATAATATTTTTTATAACTACCACAAGTTAATTTGGTGAAAATTTAAATGTCGCGAAGAAGAACCATGTATTTAATTATTGTTTTTGACTTACTTTTATTTAACTCTCTTTGTATGTTTGTTGTTTGCTGTGGTGGAAACTTGTAATTGATTTTTCACCAATTCATCGACTAGCTAGAGCTCTGAAACCTGCGATATTTACGTAAAGTGAATGACTATACATTACTTAATCATTTTCGACATTCTTTGGTCATTTTTCGATTAAAATTTAATGATCACATCACTCACGTTAAATTTATAATCACGTCACAAGCGAGAGTCGCAAAAACAACTGAAGAACGTAATTAAATAACGTAAAATTTAATATTTGGATACTGCATGGGAGCCTTGAAAAATCAATTACGAATGTATGTAAAGAAAGAGTCTTTTTACTCCCTTTATATTAACTCGTGGCGTCTGCTTGTATTCTTGTCTGACGAAAAAACTTTGGATCCATTTTAAACCCCTTTCCCGTGATCCAATCGAGCTGAAACTTTGCAATCAGACTCGTGGCGACGATCAAGAAGATCTGTCAAATTTTCGTTAAAAAAATTAATAAATTTTTGGATTTTTCAAATTTTGAATGGTTTTTTCATACAACTAATTAAGTTGTATGAAAAAAAACATTCAAAATTATTATATTTCGCGTCTGGTAGACGCGAAACCTGATTATAGTATTTATTTATTTTTTTATTTTGGGAATCTCAACAGTATACAATTTGTTATAATAATACATAACGTATTGGGTAATTCGTAGACCAATTATAGAGATCCACGGCATAAAATGTTAAATCAAGCAATAAAGAGAACATATATTAAATAGAGGGATAGGAGTGGGAGTTAGAGGGGGAAGTGGAGTGAGGTGTATGGGATTGTGGCTGAGTGGAGTGCCTATGTATTCTGTGCGTGACGTTGTATACAGATATGGGGGTATGTGTAAAGAGTGATGAGAGTTTGGCTGTGGTGTGTGTATGATGATGGTCGGTCTCAGTTAATCCGGTGAAGATATAGAAACTAGTAATATAATATAAGCGGTTTAAATACGATTTTTAAGAGCTGAGATGTTGGTATTAAATATATCAATGTCATTGACGTGGTCATTGTATGCTTTGCATGTTCGCTGGATGAACGAGTTCTGTGCATAAGAGGTTCTGCTTATGGGTACATGGAAGAGCACGGACTGTCGGGTTCGCCTTGATGGAGCGTGGAGAGAAACCAGCTCCAATTGGCTGGGACAGTCAATATGTCACTGAAGTAACTTGAAAAGTAGTATTTGATCAGCTCGTGCTCTTCTATGTTCCAGGGTTCTCATGTTATAGGAATTTGTATATGGCAGCAATGTTGCTTCCATATATGAGTCGAAATATATGCCGGATTAACCATTGAGGCGACGCAAAAACCTGTTCTGAATTTGTTCTATTCTCGTAATGTACGTTGTCTGTTGTGGATTCCAGACCTGAGATGCACACTCCAAGTGACTGCGAACGTAGGAATAATATAAAATTTTTAATGATTGAGGATTTTTGAATTGTTTCCAGGTTCGAAGTATGAATCCCAGCATACTGTAGGCTTTGGAGATAATATGGTCAAAGTGCGCTTTAAAAATAAGTTTACTGTCACGAATTATTCCGAGGTCTTTTAATTCGCATTTGTTTTCTAGTTGAGCGTTGTTTATTGAGTAGGCAAACTGAATGTTATTGGTTTTCCTGGAAAATGTCGTTTGAAAGCATTTTTTTGCGTTAAGAAGAAGTTTGTTTATATGACAGTAGGCAGAAACGCGGTTAAGATCTTCTTGAATTTTTCGGCAATCGTCTATATATATTTTGAATATATATATTGTATATTTTGGATTTTTGAAAAAATTTATTACTCCCTTTCGTAGCGTCGATGAACCGAAGCCCAACGCGTAGGTTAAGCGCCAAACCAGTTTCCACTAGTAAATGAGAAAGGGAGTATAATGAAAACTTGTTTTTTATGGGTTCCTTTTTTATTTTTATTTTTATGTACTTGTTTTATTTATAGAATGTCAGCTGCCAATGCGGTTATCTTTCCATATTATGGAGAGTTCACTCCAAAAGCCTACGTAGATTCGATGATATCTGTTCTGTCTTCCATTATTATATTCAGCACAGCCATTTCAACATGTAAGTATGATGCCGAAGTACCTACACATAATATAGTCAATTCTCATGATCTGCTTTGCAGGTTAATGTATATTATAGATATCTCACAGAGACGAAACTGTATTTATTATGGGAAAGTAGGTATAGAAGTCATTTGGGTGTACATAGGACTTATGACCTATCTTTATGGTTGGCTTAAGTGATCACTTTACACAATTGTAACATTCGCCATTTCCACCCATGATAGAATGTACCATGCTTATTCATTTTTTGGAAGTTGTATATGTGTTCAAATTGCGTGGAAAGCTTTCACATATGAGTTGTAAGCGCCTTTCCATGCGGCCTGTACAAAGCCATTTTCATTCCCCTAAATCCCCACAGATGTCGCTAATGAGAAAATCTACATTGATTTTTTACGGAATTTTGAGAGCAATATACTTTATTGTGTAATGAAATTCATCCGAATACTTGCATTACACTAGGATACGCCAGGAAATATTATTTCCAATTTTTGTTAAATTCCTTTTTACCAGTATTTATGAAAGATTTGAACAAACTCAAAATATTCTGCTTTGCAGGTATTGATCGGCACAAAAACATGTGGCAAGACCGAAGCTGTAAAACTCTGTCATTTAATTCTTCTTCACACTAATAACATGACTTTTGCAGATATCGACATATTTTTTTTGAGTTTTGAGCAGTTTACTAAGTCTGTTAGGGGTAAACTTGCGAAGTGACATATTTTCTCTCACACATGCGCGTGTCCGTGCATACACACGCATAATCGCATTTTCTTGCACGAAATTTTATTATAATCTCGTCTCGACACAGTCTCAAAGATCTAGTGACAGTCATAGTCCAACAAAAATCTGTACAAGTTTTAATATAGAAATAAATTAATAAAAAATAATTTTAAAAATATCAAAATTCTCTTTCATATTTATGATTATTTCAATCTTCTATTTTTTAGTTAGAGCAGTTTACTAAGTCTGTTAGAGGTAAACTTGCGAAGTGACATATTTTCTCCGTCCATGCATACACACGCATAATCGCATTTTCTTGCAAATTGATTATAATCTTGTCTCGACACAGATCTAGTGAGACAGGCATAGTCCAACCAAAATTTGTACAATTTTAAATATAGGTAGAAATAATAAAAAATATCAAAGTCCTCCATTTTGTTTCAAAGCCGACCACCATAAATGAAAACATTTTTTTGTTGGATTATATAAAATTGCGTAGACATATAAATACATATCTAATATTGTAACTATATTTATGCATAGTATAAATATAATAATTATTATCACGTTTCCTAAAAAAAGTTTTTGAGTTAAGAATGGCATATTTTTAAAGTTATTAATTCTACGTATCAAAAGGTCATCTTTGTGTGACTTTCCATTAAGGTATATATCTTGGTTATTTCGCACCTTTTTTCTTTAAATTGAGGGCAAGATTGTAATAATAATGTATATTTTAAAATGTTATTGTTATATTTTATGAAATATAAAAGAATTTTTGTATAAATAACTCATTAATGATTACATTACTATTTGAGTTAGAAGAATAAAATACATCAAACCACTTATACGCTCGTGAATATTTTGGGAAAGCGATTACTTATAATTATTATTATAAATAGAAAGATAGTAAAAAAATATACAGCAGAAACTAAAAATTTCGCCTCAAAGGCGCCTATAAGAATAATTATTAAGAAATTCTATAAGAATATATTTTATAAGAAATCTTTGATAGTAAAAACGTAGTAATTTCATCGAATAGTTTGAAATATATTACTTTAATTTATTATGAATTTTGCATGAACCACTTGGAGTAATTTTACGTCTATCGGTTTCGATACCACCGTATCTTCTTCAGGACGGACGCATTGCTTATTTTAGTAAACAGATTCATTTTTAACTGTAAATGGTTGCGGATATTTTATACGAACCGTATGTTTTTCCGAGAAATGATTTTTGACGTTTCGTTGAATTCTTATTCAACGTCACCAGGACGACCTTTACCCGTGGAGGCAGAGGGCGGACTGATTACTACCTGTGTAAATTATATGCACTTTGTTGTGGAGTGTTCACTTCTTCCACAAAGAGGTCGCCAGTGTGCAATATGTACTAGTTACATCGGCGGACTTTACTGCGACGTCTCTCAAGGGTTGAATCAATGTCGTAAGAACAGGGCGCCAAATACTTGATAGTTTGTAACTGTAATCTCTATTGAAATTGGGATGTTTGTATATTTCAATGGACTCCCTCACTAAACTGGGTATAAGGTGCCGTTTTGTTGATAAGTTTTTTTTCTTGTCTGATGAAGTGTGATAAAGTGACAGGGATTCGAGAATCGTTTCTCGGAAAACATACAGTTACAGTTAAATATGTCTAACGACCGTAATAACAACCTTAACTCTTTAAAGATTGATTTTTGACCAGAAGCTAACCTTCTGTTACAGTAATCGCTTGGGGGGTACTCTCCCTTGACTTCGACCTCCCCATCGGCTTTCTCGGCATAAGTTACAAACCTTGGAGGCTTATGATAGTCTGTTTTGCTTTTCCCTTCATGCTGGCCACGCTGGCTCTGGCCAAGGCCCCAGAGAGCCCAAAATTCCTGATGAGCCAAGGACATGACGAAAAGGCCTTGAAGATCCTGAAACGCATGTACCGCGTTAACACTGGAAATGACCAAACGCAATACAAGGTACATTAACGGATTTTATGAAAACCTATTTAAAAAATATTGATATTATTATTTGTATATTATCTCCTTCTTTTATATGAGTAATTCCACTAATGCGTTTCGGTAAAACCTTACCATCATCAGGGTGTTTTATAACTGTCAAAATATTAGAATGTAATGTCTTTTGTTTCTTGTTTTTCTAAATTATTTGAAATTTTTTTTTTAAATATTATTATTGAAATTACTCGGGCTAGTATTTTAATTTAATTGATTATTAATAATACTTTGTTCACTTGTACATGCTTTACTAATTTCTAATGATTCTAAATTATTCAATTTCAGACCAAAATTATTTATGTGTAAAATAGAAAGTCCTAAATTTGATCATTTTCTAATAAATGATTTGCAAATTCAGAAAAACCATGATTATTCAGACATCTTAAATGTTCTTTAACTCTTACATTGAAATTTCGACTGGTTTTTCCAATATAAAACGCTGTACAATCTTTACACGACAGTTTATAAACAGCTGAATTGTTAATTATATTATCTTTATTTTTTGCATTTATGAGTAGTTTTCCTGTATTATTTTTGTATAAAATGCAAGTCTAATATTTAAAAAAAAACTATTTATTCAACGTTTGAAGTTTTGTATCAATTGTTTTGCATCGGTTCTCTGCGGTTTACACAGTTCGCTTTTCTGTGGTTTACCATGTCACACGTCGATTTCGTTGTGCCTCGAGAACGTTCTACTAGTTTCTCCATATTTCTAGTAGTTTCTCCATATGTCTAGTGATTATGAAATAGCCCAGTTGATTCTAGATTCACGTGGACTGTTCGAGATTCTTCGATAATGCGCAATTAGACTCTCGTGGCACTATATTTATTTGAATAATATCGATGCATCCAGTCGTATGATATCAAAAAAATATTTTATAATGAAATATGCCTATAGTTTGTGAATGTCAAAAGACTATCATCAAAAGCATTTCAAATAAGTCAGAGTTAATAAGCCGTTTCATATAATTTAATGTCAATATTTGTAAATTTTTTAATTGTTTGTCGATTTTTTATGTTGACCAGAACATATGTATAAGAATTTTTACGTAGGTACCACAGCGCACCATTCAAATTAAAAAAAAATTGCGGCATACAGGAAAATACTAAACATATTACTACAATTAAATTAACTTTTGGTTTTCAAATAAAATGAAGGCTTTTCGTAATATCATAATATAATAATATATGTGATATAAAAGCAAAGGCAGCAAAATCCATAAAAAAAAATTAACGCATTTACCAAGGATTAGTAATTTAAAAAGTACTGAATTAAAGATTTTATGTCCATCCCTTTTAAAATCATGTTTCCTATAAATTTATAGGCCATATTTCCTATAAACTCTCGAATTCAGTTAATTATAAATTAGTAATCCTCGATGACTGCATTATTTTTGTTTGGATAGTGCTGACTTTGCTTTTACATCCCACATCCCAATTATAACCATTTCGTTGTCCGTCCGTCCCTCCATCCGACTGTCTGTCGCCGTAATTTTTTTTTCTCTTTTCTAAAAAAAAAATATTTTTTTCTTTATAGTATTTTTTTCTTTATAGTATTTTTTTATTCTTTACTTTTTGTACAAATATTTATTACGTATGAACCGTGGAAGGCGTTATGTAATATTATTTATTTATTGAAATATGTATTTATTTACTTATTTATTTATTTATATTTGTTAAAGTTGACAGCAAATATAATATTAATATTAACTTACATACAATCGACGACCCTCGTAGCCCAGTGGGCATGACACTGGCCTCCCACACCGAGGTTCAATTCCCAGTGAGGTCACAATTAATCTATGTGATTTATTCAAGCCTGGGTGTTTTATGATGTGTTTCGCTTCTGTAATTGGGCCTCTTGGCCTGTTGAAGCGTTAATAAATATAATAAAAATTGTGTACTGTGTCAGTTATGAACTTTTCCACTGAAGATTGTTAATGATATGAATAAATTGTAGCAATATAGGTTAATTTTTTATTACAAAATATGTTCAGCAAGTTCGGGGAGGGTGGGGTGAGATGCAGGATTAGGATAAAGGTACTGATACACATGCTTATTAATGGCACGTGAGCATGCGCAACCTTCTTTAGCCCTTGCTTATTAGTGGCATGTGTGTACGCACATTGCTAGTAATGAGCATGCTCATTAGCGGCACGCTCAAAAATCAACCGCCGCGATTTATGAGCACGCTAATAAATCATGAGAAGGGGCATCTTTTGAGCATGTGTGAACATGCTTGCTTATGAGTATGCTAATGCCATTCGCGGCTATCAATGCGATCTTCTCAGTCCGCGACAGATGAAACAAATATGGCGCGTTGGGGAGATGACAAAACATTACTTATATAGGAATTATGAATGTCTGTGGAATACCCGCTATGTAAAAATAATATAGCAAGAAATAATGTTTATGAAACTTTATTAAAAGGCATGAATGATTCAAATCTTACAGTAAAAATTATAAAAACTAAAATCAAAAATGTGCGGAATGAAACTCGGGAACTATTTTGATTTACCTATTGGTTCACTTGAATTTTCTATTTCAGTTTGCAGTTTCTAATTTGAACAAGAGCGTCTCTATTCTATGACAAGAGCATGCCAGTAATAAGCGTGTGTGTTTGATTAAACCCAGGAACTGTTTTGATTTATTGGTTAACTTTAATTTTCTATTTCAGTTTACAAAGT